>PISX010003135.1:0-90412 GCA_004024625.1 Mellivora capensis | reverse complement strand
ATATAACTCATCAAGGTTTAATATCCCAAACAGGTAAAGAACTTGAGAAACTCAAAACCAGAAAAAGTTTCCTTTCTATGATGTACCAGAAGTTTCAACATTCTTTCACCACTAAATGTACCCCAGATGATCCGATTTTTACTTAGTCCCTTTTTCCTCCTCATAACCTAAACCTGAAGAATTGGCTGCTTGAATTCTTCCTTAGGGTAATTATGATTGTTAGAATTTACTGAGCACTTACTATTAGGAGCTTATAAAAGGATTTTTCACGTTTGATCTCATTTAATACTCAAAACAATGCTGTGACATGGGATTCATGTTATCCCCACTTCATAGCTGAGTAAAATGAGGCAGAGGAAGTTTAATCATCTCACCTAGAAATGCACGGCTAGTCAGGGGAGGTGTAGGAGTACAAGCCGAGGGGATTCAGCTCAAGAGCCAACACCTTTCACATCTATGCTGATGTTTAGTCTAGAAGACCAGATATTCTCTCTCTTCCCCCCCCCCCTTTTTTTAAAAGATTTTATTCACTTATTTGACAGAGAAAGATCACAAGTAGGCAGAGAGGCAGGCAGAGAGAGAGGAAAGCAGGCTCCCCGCTGAGCAGAGAGCCCGATGCGGGGCTCGATCCCAGGACCCTGGGATCATGACCTGAGCTGAAGGCAGAGGCTCAACCCACTGAGCCACCAGATGCCCCTTCCCTCTCTTTCCTAATACATTTTCCCTCCTTCTCTTACAATAATTCTGCTGGATGGGAATCCATCTATGGTCACGTTTCTTAAAAGTAATAACAAGGAAAAAATAACAAGGCAGCCCAACAACCTTTTTAATAGAAATTCAAAGA
The DNA here is from genome assembly GCA_004024625.1 of Mellivora capensis. Taxonomy (NCBI): domain Eukaryota; kingdom Metazoa; phylum Chordata; class Mammalia; order Carnivora; family Mustelidae; genus Mellivora; species Mellivora capensis. The sequence continues at coordinate 89,568 of PISX010003135.1, read as the reverse complement.
CTTGTATTGAAAACACCAGGACCCTGGTAATGTTTGGACCTCATATTTATAAACACAGTCTCCTCGTACCTTCTGGCCACCATCCTTTCCACACTCTGTCATGATGGTGGAGGTTGTCTTTGTTCAGGGTGGTGGACTCTGCACTCCTCCCCATCTGCCATTCTTGCCTTTGCCTACACAGGCTGAGCCCTTACATTACCTTTCCAGGAGTATCTCTTGCGATTCCTCTGCTCTCAAGTTATTCACACTTTCTTAAACAAGCCCAACCTTGCATTGGGGTACCCTTTCCTAGGTTCTGTGCCTAGAATACCACCTCTTTCTTTGCATATGCCAAGTCTGTCTGTCTTTCAACTCCCAGATCAAGTTCCAGCTTCAAGTGATACTTCCTTTTTTCTTGGTTCTTACAGCACTGGCTAGCTCCAGTTGTTCATTTGGCTCCTAATTCTATGGGATATTATTTTTTAGTGTTATAAAAGCATCATACAGGAGGATTTCTGTTCTGAGTTATGGAGTTGCATTCTAGAAAATATAAAGAGTGTCTTAGACTTCCTTGTGTTCTTCCAAGTATTTAACAGTCACCAGCAAGGATTTAGCAAATGGCTGAATAGGGGGAGGGAGGGAGAGCTGAATGGGAAGTCATCAGAGAGGGAGACAAACCTTGAGAGACTCTTGACTATAAGAAACAAACTGAGGGTTGCTGGAGGGGAGGGAGGTGGGAGGGTGGGGGAAATTGGGTGATGGACACTAAGGAGGGCACGTGATGTGATGAGCCCTGGGTGTTATATGCAACTGATAAATTACTGAACTCTACATCTGAAACTAATGATGTACTAAATGTTGGCTAGTTGAATTAAAAAAAAAAAAAGAATAAATGACAAAATAAATGAGTACAGCTTGGTGAAAACATCCTCTACCACTGCAATCTCTACTATTCACAAGATACAGGGAACACCCCCTGTAGGGAATGGATGCTGTGGTGAAAAGCTGGGGAATGACCAAACAAAAACATTATCTTAAGGCCTGTCAGCACCCAAACAGGATACCAATATTTTAATTTCAACCCTTTTGCAAAAGAAGTCACAGTTTATCTATTGTAGGTGTCCTTTTCAGTAGAAGGGAATGTTATTTTGAGAACTCGTGTAAGAATTCAGGCTCTGAACAAACACTGTGAAGCAAACACACACACTCACGCACACCCACCACTCTGTACAGCTCATTTTTTTTTCTCCTGCGCCATTTAGGCCAAACCAGCTTTAAATTAACATTCTTCCCTAAATTACTCTTTATGGCTAATAAGGTGCTAAAGATCTGTTAGCAACAGTGGCTGAGTAACACAAAAGTCTCTTTGGTGGTAAGAGGGCACCTGGGAAGTCAGGGGATTTCTGTGCAGCCTTGTGTCTTGTTCCTAAACCTTCCCTAGTTGGGAATTTGCCCGAGGAGGAAGAAATGCAGATGGAGCATGAGACGTGGATTCTAGAAGATCAGAAGCCTGGGGGAGGTAAGAGGAGAGTCAAGCACGCAAGAAAAAGGAAAATTCTAATTGAAAACCCTGATTAAAATCGTCATGGCTCCTGGCACTTGAATCCAGAGGAAGACAAGAAAAATGACTGGCCAGTTGCTTTTTGCCAGCTGTCCTGGAAACAAAAGGGAAAAGAAAAGAAAACCACATTGGTCATATGAAGATATGTCACCAGTAATTTCTGTCAAAGAAATCCACTGTAAGATAACTGGATTTAGAAAAAGAACAATTAGCTAAAGAGCCCCACAGTTGATAAGAATTTCCTATTTTTTTCCAAACCCAGAGAACAGGCTGAATTCCTTTAAAGCTCACAGTTGTGGACACCTTATTTTTCTGGTCCCCTAAGCTATCTTTTATTGAGAATTTACGCTTTCCAACCTCACTGGACAATGAGTCACCACACCGGAGACCATGTAGCAGTTGGGCACTAATAAAGTTCCGGATCGTTTGTGGAAGGCAAACTGGTGCTGAGAAAACAGGCTGGCGGACATCATCAGAGTCTGCTTGGAGTTTTACAGAGGGGGATTTGTTTTTTTCCTTAATTTTATTTATTTGACAGTGAGAGAAAGAAAGAGGGAGAGTGAGAGCACAAGCAGGGGAAGCAGCAGGCAGAGGGAGAAGCAGGCTTCCCCCTGAGCCACCCAGGCGCCCCAGAGGTTTTTTTTGGGGGGGTGGAATGGAGGAGAGGGAAGCAGGCCTCCCGAAGAGCAAGGAGGCCGATGTGGGGCTCAGTCCCAGGACTCCAGGATCATGACCTGAGTCGAAGGCAGTCGCTTAACCAACTGAGCCCCCCAGATACCCCCTCCCCCGAGAGGTGGCTTTCAGTAAAATTAATTTACTTCTGATAGTGAACAGCAATGGTTTATCTGGTAAGTCTTGCACACCTCAGTGGCTGCTCACTTATATGGATACCAAAAACTACATTTTACTTTTTACAGTCTACGATAGAAAAATGAAAAGGCATTTATGATCTCATCAGAAAACCCCCAAACATAAACCTTTTGCCTAATGCAATGAACTTGTTTCACATTAACTACATTTCCCCAAAATGGAGCTTGCCTGCCTAATGCTTCTAGCACAATCAAAGAGGCTGGAGAAGACAAAGGCACCACCCAGAAACTAGCCCATTCTGACCAGAGTTAATACAAGAAAACTTGATTACAGACTTGACACTTCAGTGTTGTTTAACCAACACTTTATTGTGACAGCCCTTTATTAAATGGACAGAAAGGTCTATTTGATTTTTTTCTGGGAGAGCTCAATTGCATATTATCATGATCCTCTTAAAACCAGATCTTGGTTATAGAGACTCCCTTAATTGTGAGAATGGCAAGTCTGGCAGTAGATGGCTACTGGCTGCTTCCCAGTTGGTTTTCCTCTCCCCAAGACAGAGCCGCCAGCTAGAGACAACATTTCCCAGCCTCCTCACAACCAGACCAGCTAACCACCTGTGATGTTTCATTTTCTGTGGTAACTTGACTGGGCCAAAGAAAGCCCAGATAGCAGTTAAGTATTACTTCTGGGCACTTCCAAAAGAGATTCACATTTGAACTGGTGCACCAAGTAAGGCAGAGGGTCCTCCCCAGTTGAGGGCCTTCATAGAACCGAAGGATGGAGAAAGGTTCAATTTTTTTTGTCTGCTTTGGAGGGTGACTATGAACACAGGTTTTCTCCTGCCTTGGCACACCTGGTTCTCAGACCTGAAGACCAGGGTGAAGCCCTATACTACCCATTCTATAGGTTTCAGCCTCTCCAACTCTACCACTGGCTATCCTGGGTCTCCCACTTGCAGAGAGCACAACATAGGACTTCTCAGTCTCCATCATCATGTGAGCAGATTCCTTGTAATCAATCTCTCTAGATGTATCTGTATACTATACACATTCTACTTGTTCTATTTCTCTGAGAACATTATTACAATGACTAAGCTCTGGTCAATAGAATGAGAGAACGGGTAAGGACAGCTTCTGCTTGCTCCTTGGAAGGCAAGTATTTGCCCTGTACCATCTCACATGCCCCATCTTGTAGTAATGTGGTTCAGGCTAAGACCTGGCTTCCACCATGCAGAGCAGGTTAATGTCCCAGTGAAGACCTTGGCAAACATGGCTGTCCTTCCAGCTTAGTCCGGTCAGATTATTAAAGGAGACTGAAAGTGGCATCTTACCTATTTTAGATTTGGATCTTAGGGTCTTTTTGTTACAGCAGCTTAGCCTTTAGATGACCTAACAGCCAATTTTTGTTTCAACTTGTGTAAATTATGTGCACCCACCTACTGTGGTATCCCTCTCTTGAAAAGACTCTGAATCCTTTGTGCAGTTTCTAAGCCCAGTGCAGAAAGCTGGAAAATACTTTTCAAGTCCTATTTTTCAGCAGCTGATGGAATCAAGTCATTCATTTTAAGAGCTTCAATTTCTGAGATGTACCAGTCCAGCTATATGCTTTCCTACATCAGCAGCCATAGGCATTAGGTATAAGCTAACATTTCTTCCTGTGAACTTGGCATGTGAAGTTTCTGCATGATTTTCTTGTCCTTTGGGAGTGAGCACACAAAACTATTGTGCTATATATACATGTGTTCTCTCTTATGCACAAACGCTAAAGAAACCCAGCTGAGTGCTTTTTTGTCTTCCCTTTGAAACTGGAATTAATGTGTGCTAGTCCATTAGTAAGGAATATGGGTTCTGTTAAAAATGGGGGAAAAACTGTCATTCTAAATGTAGTTTCTAGATTTATGGAGGTAAGATGACAATTAAAAATCGTAAACATTTAAGGTATATGATTTGAGGTTTGATATACACTTGACACTTGAACCACGAGTTCGAGCTGCACAGGTCCGCTTAGACAGGTTCTTTCTTTCTCCTTCCTTCCTTCCTAAACACACTGGAGTACTACAAATGTATTTTCTGTTCCTTATGATTTTCTTACTAATATTTTCTCTTCTTTAGCTTACTTATTCTAAGAATACAGTATATACTACAACACATAAAATGTGTTAATTGACTTGCTGGTATGGTTTCCAGCCAAAAGCAGGCTACTGGTAAATTTGGGGGGACTCAAAAGTTATATGTAGATTTTCACCTGTGTGGTAAAGTTGGTACCCTTAACTCTGGCATCATTCAAAGGTCAGCTATAGATATACCTTGTGGAATATTCATCACAAACAAGCTATTAAGTCAGTCCATCATCTCCTACACTTACCATTTGCATTTTCTTTTTCTTACTGAACACTTAGGATCTTCCCTCATAGCAAATTTCAATTACACAATGTTAAGTATAGTCACATTTTTGTACAGGCATACCTCATTTTATTTTTTCAGTTTATTGTGCTTCAGAGGTACTACATTTTCACAAACTGAAGGTCTATAGCAACTGTGTGTTGACCAAGTCTATCAGCACCATTTTACTAACAACATTTGTTCACTTCAAGTCTCTGTCACGTGTTGGTAATTCTCATAATATTTCAAACTTTTTCAATATTATATTTTTATAGTGATCTGTGATCAGTGATCTTTATTATTGTAATTGTTTTGAGACGTCAGGAATCACACCCATCTAAGACGGCTAATTTGATAGGTAAACGTTGTGTATGTTCTGAATGGTCCATAGACCGAGGTTCCCCCGGTCTCTCTTCTTCTCCTCAGGCCTCCCTATTCCCTGAGACACAATATTGAAATCAGGGCAATTAATAACATAATGGCCTGTGAGTATTCAAGTCACATGTCTCTCACTTTAGGGGATAAGTTAGAAATGATTAGTTAATAAGGAAACAATGCCAAAAGCTAAGAGAGGCCCAACATCATGCTGAACAGTTAGCCAAGTTGTAACCACGAAGGAAGAGTTTCTGAGGGCAATTAAAAGTGCTACTCCAGTCAGCATTTGGGTATGAAGAAAGCGTAAGTGTCTGACTGCTGAGATGAGGAAAGTTTTAGTGGTTTGGGTAGAAGATCAAACCAGCCATGACTTTCCCTTAAGCCAAAGCCTATTCCCCATCGAAGCCCTAACTCTCCTCAATTCTGTGATGGCTGAGAGAGGTGAGGAAGTTGCAGAAGAAAAGTTGGTTTGAGTGGTTCAAGGAAGAAAGTGGTCTCCATAACAAAAGCACAAGGTGAAGCAGCAAGTGCCAACGAAACAGCTGTGATGAGTAAGCTGGAAGATACATTTGTGATAATTCATGAAGGTAGCTACACTAAACAAGAGATTTTCAACATAGACAAAATAGCCTTATATTGGAAGGTGCCATCTAGGGCCTTCATAGCTATACAGAAATCAATACTTGGTTTCAAAGGACAGGCTGACTCTCTTGTTAGGGGCTACTGCAGCTGGTGACTTCCAGTTGAAGCCAATGCTCATTTACCATGCTGAAGTTTTTTTTTTTTTTTTTTTTTAAGATTTTATTTATTTATCTGACAGAGACACAGTGAGAGAGGGAACACAAGCAGGGGGAGTGGGAGAGGGAGAAGTAGGCCTTCCGCTGAGCAAGGAGCCCGATGTGGGGCTTGATCACAGGACCCTGGGATCACGACCTGAGCCGAAGGCAGACGCCCAACCACTGAGCCACCCAGGTGCCCCACCATGCTGAAGATCTTAAGGTCCTTAAGAATCATGCTACATCTATTCTGCCTGTGCTTTACATGTGGAACAAAGCTTGGATGATAGCACATATGTTTAAATATGGTTTACTGAATATTTTAAGCCCACTATTAAGGTTTATTCAGAAAGACAGATCTCTTTCACAATAGTGTTGCTCATTGACAATGCATCCAGTCACCCAAGAGCTCTGATGGAGATGCACAACAAGATTAATATTTTCATGACTAACACAGCATCCATTCTGCAGAATTGGATCAAGGAGAAATAATGATTTCCAAATTCTTCTTATTTAAGAACAATATTTTGTAAGGTTACAGTTGCCATAGATAGTGGTTTCTCTGATGAATTTGGGCAAAGTAAGTTAAAAACCTCTGGAAAGGATCCACCATTTTAATATCACTAAGTATATTTGTGATACATAAGAAAAAGTCAAAATATCAACATTAACAGGAGTTTGAAACAAGTTGATCCAGGCACTCATGGAGGACTTTGAAGTGTTTAGGATGTCAGTAAAGGAAGTAAGTAGAGAAGTGATGCAAAGAGCAAGGGAATTATAATTAGAAGTGGAGCCTGAATGTGTGACTGGATTGCTGCAATCTCATGATAAAACTTGAAAGGATGAGGAGTTTTTTCTTATGAATGAGCAAAGAAAGTGGTTTCTTGACATGGAATCTACTCCCGGTGAAGATACTCTGAAGAATGTTGAATGACAACAAAGGATTAAGAATATTACATCAACTTAGTTGATAAAGCCATGGCAGGGTTTGAGAGGATTGACTTCAATTTCAAAAGCTCTATTGTGGGTAAAATGCTGTCAAATAGCAGCACATGCTACAATCCGGAGCCCATCAATGCAGCAAACTTTACTGTTGCCTTAAGAAATGGCAACAGTCACCCCAACCTTCAGCATCCACAACCCTGATGAGACAACAGCCATCAATAACAAGGCAAGCTCCACAGGCAAGAAGACTTCAAACGTGCTGAAAGCTCAGATGATGGTCAGCATTTTTTAGAAATATTTAATTAAGGTATGTACCTTGTTTTTTTTTTAGACAATGCTACTGTATGCTTCACGAACCATAGTGCAGCCAAAACATAACTTTTTTATGCACTGGGAAAATCGGACCCATTTAATTACAATTTTCTCCCTATTGAGATGATTTGGAATTGAAACCGCAATATCTCATTTTATCTCCAGAACCTATTCATCTTGTTTATTTGAAACTTCTCCAACATCTTCCCATTTCCCCCTCCACCCAGTAACCACCAGTCTACTTTATGTTTCTAGGAGTTTGACTATTTTAGATTCTACATATAGGTGAGATTATGAAGTATTTGGCTTTCTGCATCTGGCTTAACTCCCTTAGCAGAATGTTCCCCAAGGTTCATCCATGTTATAGCAGGACTTCTTTCTTTTTTTAAGGTCAAATAATATTTTAGGATGCGTGAGTGACATAGATCTCTATCACATTGTTTTTATCCTTTCATCCATGGATGCATATTTAGGTCGTTTCTGTGTATTTTGGCTATTGTTAGTAATGCTGTAATTAACATGGGAGTGTAGATAGCTCTTTATGATACTGATTTCCTTTAGATATAGAACAAGAAGGGGGGGATTGCTGAAGCACAATACAGGTTTTAAAAAAAATTTTTTTTTAAAGGAAGCCCACACTCTGCCACAATGGCCATACCAACTTATATTCCCCACCAACAGTACATAAATGTACCTGTTATCTTTCATCTTCTTGATAATTGACCTTCTAACAGGTGTGAGGACATATCCCACTGTTTTGATTTGCATTTCTATTATGATTAATGAATTTGAGTACCTTTGCATTTACCTTGAGGTTATTTGTGCATCTTCTTTTGAGAAATGTTTATTCACATCCTTTGCCCATTTTTTAAATTGGGCATACTGTAAAGTGATTTTTGGGTGTGGATAAAAGTTTGATTGATTTATTATAATCAAGTGCAGGAGTTTTTTGTTTTCTACTTTTAAATACAGCATATTTTTTCATGCCTTCAGTTTAAAAAAATCTCCTAAATTCCTATTTCTCTTAGTTATATAATTCCAAGGATTCATAGAAAAAAACTGTCTAATATACCCCTCAAAATGTAAATTCTCACCCATTACCTATTATGGTTTGAATGCTGGTTTTATGGAGAGTAAAGAGAATGTGGTTCTGTATTTTCTTTCCTATAGGGTTGTATCAGTAGCATTTGCTAAGGGGAAGAAACTAGAAAAGCTGAATGGCATCCAAGCTCTCAGCTTTTTTAGTTTCTTCCCCTTAGAAACTAGAAAAGCTGAGTGCTTGGATGCCATTCAGCTTTTCAGGACTGACTGTAGCAGATTCTCCCCAGCCAGCAAAGTCACGTTGGTTTTACAAGTTGTTACACTGCCACATTGAAAGAGTCAACTTTGGGCACTGAAACCTAAGTCCCATGGTCATCTGGTCTTATTACATCTCCAAAGAGTTGATCTCTGACCAGAAAACTGAAGAGCCTATTTCTAAGACAGAGATATTAATCTCATTTATTTTTATTATTTTTAAAAAGAAACCTCTATGTCCAACATGGTCCTTGAACTCATGACCTTGAGATCAAGAGGTGCATGCTCTACTGGCTAAGCCAGCCAGGAACCTGAATATTTCTTTCAAATTCCATAATTTTCATAATTATCCATGATCATAAGATGATGCCATGGTGTGGCCCAGTGGGAAAAACAAAAAACAAAATGAACAAACAAAAAACTTCAGATGAAAAAGATCAGAATTTTAGAATTCCAGTCCTTTCAGGAATCCAATCTTTAGTGATTAGCTGGATTTGAATTTTAACCCAGTCTCAGAGGTTCTCAGACACTCACATGCTCCTGGTTCACACTCACAGTACACCGGAATGGCATCCCTTGCTGTATCCTACACTACCCTGTAACATGTCACCAGTTTCACAGATGACACAGTGACGAAGTTCTACATATTGCTCCAATTCCTCATCCCAAATGGTCATCATGTCATTTAATGATGGCTTTGTCCAGATTTGTGCAGCTAATCCTTGGAAACTCTAAGTGAGACCTCTGGTTGTACCAAAGCTTGTTTCAAGCCGGGGCTTGTGTCTTACTTTGCTACAAACCCTCTATAGTCCAAGGGAGAGAGAAACCCTAAGAGTAGGGAAGTCACGGTTCATAAGACATACAGACCAATTCCTCATGGGGGCGCCATAGACCCAGCCCTCTGCGGGGGCTTTTGCAGCCCTGTCGATAATCTCTTGTCTGTCTGGACCCTCAGGGATGTATGCAGGGCAAATGCATTTATGCTGCTAAATCCACTGACGGTGAGAAACAGAACAATCATTTCAGGTGGATAGGAAGTCACTCTGAATTCCTGTGGTAAAGCCATATTTTCACTAGGAATGACTGGACAGAGTGTGCATCATTATTTCATATTTGGTTACAGAAGAGAATAAAAAGGATTTATCAATGGTCTCTCAGAACTAAACTAGGACTAAGAATTCGGTCTCCCACCTTTTCTACTTTCTCCTTTTCCTAAAACTTAGTAAAGAATTCCATTCAGGAAAAAATGTGACAAGTCCCCTACAAAATGTGATTTCCCCAGTCCTTACCCCTCCACGTGTGGCAGCTGGAGCAGGGCACAAAGCTGCACCCTGATGCATTCTCCACGGGAAGCATTCAAGGGCAGCTCTTTCATTAGACAAAGACGTGGCAGGGATTTACTTAAACATTAAAAAACACCCACCTTCAGGGGTAGAGAAAATAAGCATTTCCTAGTAGGAGGGAAGGACCCCCCTATAGAATTAATAGCTTAAAACCTCTTATTATATTTTACCCCACTCTATAAAGAACAAATTGCTAATGACACCACTAACCTACTGTGAGCTTTTCTCTCCCATCCGCACAAAGCACTTGCCAAAAATGATCTGGCTCCTGTCAGCAACTCACAAAATCCAAGTACTGAATGTAAGGTTAAAAGCAGAGGACGTCTAGGTCAGGAGGATGTGGGGCTGCTGTCCACAAAGCACCACCAAGTGGCCTTTGTATCTGGTCACACTGACTGAAGATATCCAGGGAGGATTTGCTCAGAGGTCCTAAGAATGTGTTATAATACAGCAACCTAAGATGGTGAGAGAGAATTCAAACTTCCATACACTGTTTACTGAGAGTCTGAACCTATTTATCTGAATTTAGGGACATGGAAGAGGCATTACCGAAGCCAGATACTTTCAAATTCAATTGAATACATTATTACATGATTAATCACTTCACACACACTGGGCAGATCACTGTTCTCATAAATAGTTGATAGACTCCTTGAAGAAAGGGGGCCAAAGGGTTTGAATAAATACCCTTTCCTGTGCCCTTTTGTTCAGGTGTTAGCATTGCAAAATTTGACCACAGTATCTCTGATCATGTTGGCTCTTATTAAAGCTTTTTTCAAAGTTGTCTCCTATTGTTAGCAAGGACTTGTGCCATCAGTTGATGCAAAGTCAGGATTAATTTGGACCCCAGCATTCCCTGAGATTTGTATTGGGCCTTAATAACGGATACGGAATGAATTCAAAGCCACGGTCTGTAATATTCAAAGGAGAAGGAAATGTTCTCCTCCGTAAGAGGGGGCTGGGGGAAAAGGGCAGCCTATTGTAAAGCAAACCTAAGTCCTCATCTCTCAGGGAGGGACTCTTATCTGTTTTGGTCATAAGGAACTTAGGGAAATAAAGGACATTCTTTTTCAAGACCAGTTCACAGCAACTGTGTCCATACTGCCTATACCAGGGTCAACATATATTGAAGGGGTTAGTAGAGTTAGAAAGACCGAGCTTTGAAGGTTAACTCTAGCACATACTAGCTGGGGGACCTTAACTTTTGTTTCCACTTTTGAAAACATGGGGTCAATAATATATTGTTTTTTTCCTCCCATTAAAAAATGCTTTGAACCTACAGACAATTAGAAGTTGACAAACATCACCCAGTGTCCATCGGTAAATGAATGTATAAAGAAGATGGGTACATATATACAATGAAATATTATGCAGCACCCCCCCCCAAAAAAAAAAAGAAATCTTGCCATTTGCAACAACCTGGATGGGTTAGAGTGTAATGCTAAGTGAAGTCAGTCAGAGAAAGACAAATTCCACATATAAGTGGGATTTAAGAAATAAAACAAACCAACAAAGAAAAAAGAGACAAACCAAGAATCAGACCCTCAGGTATAGAAAACAAGCTGATGGTTACCAGAGGGGAGAGGGGAATGGGTGAAATAGGTGATGGGAAGATGAGTACACTCATTATGATAAGCACTGAGTAACGTATAGAATTGTTGAATCACTATTTGTACAACCGAAACCATATGTTCACTATATTGGAATTTAAAAAATAAAAAGTTGTCATGCATCTAGTTTTCACCTAAATTCATCGATTGTTGACATTTTGCCAGATTTGCTGTATCTATTTAACATTTTGTGGTTGTTGAGCTTTGTGAAAGTGAAGTTGCAGACTTGGTGACATTTAAATATTTCACAGATTTCTAAGACAAGAAAACAGCCTCTTCCATATGCACAGCTCCACTAAAACCACTAAGAAATTGGGCCCCAAACTGTCTAACTACCTAGTATATAGGCCATTTCAAAATTCCCACATTGTCCCAGTAATATCTGTGCACCTGATTTTTTTCCCTTTTATCTAGGATCCAAATGATCACACAGTAAAATCAGCTGTCATCTTTACCATCTGTTTTAGTTTAGATCACTTTCCCTAATAGTTTTGTCTCTCCTACCTTAGACATTTTTCAAGAGTCCAGGCCATTTGTGGCCAGTTGTAGAATGTTTCTAACTCTGACTTGGTGTGCTTCCTCATGACTAGATTCAGGTTAAACATTTCCATGAGACCACCACGTGGATGGTGTTGACTAATAGGCACCACATTCCCCCACAAGGCATGTAAGGTCAGTTGCTTCCTTCCTGATGATGTCAGCTTTGTTCACTTCACTGATGTATGGTCAGCCAGATTTTTCTATTGTGAAGCTATTTTTTATCCTTTTGTTATTAGTAACCAACCCGTGGCATGATACTTTGAGACTGTGTGGATATTCTATCTTCTATACACTTCACCCACTACATTTAAAGCACCCATTGATGATACTTGCTTGAATCAGTTACTACATTCATGGTCAAATAATTCCGAGTTTCTAATTCCATTTTTCCTTTCCCTTTATTAACTGACATTCTTCCATAAAGAAGGTACTCTCTTCGGAGTATCATTATGAATTATTGCTTTTTTAAATTCAGTGTGTCATCCATTAAGAGGTGTGAGGATTAGAACAAAGGTATCTAAACCTCTTGATACACAACTGGACCATAGTGGGAATTTGACAAGTGATACGTATTACTTATAATTACTATATTCCTTGGGCAAAAGCTAATGCCAATTTAACATCCGAGTAGAGTACAGATTAGTCGCTAAATCTCATCTTGTCCATGGGAGAAAAATGACGGGGCTACCTGACCAAAACATTTCCATGAGTCCTCTAGGACTGTGGCTAAAAGATTTTCCTCTTCTTATCAATCTAGATGGTTCCTGCAGATGGGCCAAATGATTGACAGTTGCTTATGGTCCAGTCACACCGATGCTTCCATCTCAAGACTCATCACATGGATACATTTTTCTGTTCCTAACAGGCCGAGCAATCTCCATCAACCTGACTACGTTCTACCTCTATGGAGGGAGAGGGAGGCTCTCCACCTTTCAAATGAATGGCAGCTCCAGTTTGCTATTATCTAAAGAAGCAGTCTTGGTGAAGAATGGGACTGAGAATTGGAACCAACAGCAGTTTAGTGAGCTACTCTCTACTTTTCTTATTCTAGATGGTCTCATACCCTTGGTGCCAAACTCACTCACTGGAAGTAAGTAAGGGTCTTTGACGGAAGCACATTAAGTCTCTCAGTGCATTAAAGGATTTATGTATCTTAGAGACAGGGTTCGGGTCCAAAAATTACATCTTTCCAAGTGCATAACCACTAGTGCTCCTGAGTTTTGGGGAAGTGAAGAGTCATGTTTAACTTTGTTCCTGAACTTGACAGATATTCATTAATGGGATAATAAGCTAAATAAGAACTGCTTCTCTTAATCTTACATATGCAGTTTTATTTGGAAATGTAAGGATGTGTGTGCCTATGTGATTGGTTAGGGTTGAGAGGTAGAAAGCACTTCACTGAAAAACTCCTGAGGATCTCCTCTTTCCACATCCATCCTATGCCATCTCTGCCATATGCCATCCACAGGGAGGCTACCCCTTGTGACCCCTATCATCTGGGCTTCCTCGTCCTATGGCTTCCAACTGGGTCTGGCAATGGGTAGAGGGGTGCAGGAGGAGGAAGAGACCACTCCTACCCCACTTCTCTGGCAGTAGCTGGGTCCCTCCAAACTACAACGTTCACAGGGTTCCCTTCCATGGCTCCTTCTCTCACGGGAGGGTGGCTCCTCATCTCTTGCGCCTTCAGGTCTATCCTACAGGGACAGTCTCCATATGCCTTGCCCACAGCCTTGGAAATAATCTCTTCACCGAAGTCCTTTTCTTTGAACCATCTGGATTAGATTCTGTTTCCTGGCAGGACTCTGCTACAGTTGCTATCCCCCAGGTCCTGTACTAAATGACTATTCACTGTCCCCATTTAAGCAGCCCAGGCAATAGGTTTATAACCACCATGTTTTAGCTGGACAAATGGGCACTCACAGAAATTCCATGACATATGGAACCTCATACCTCTACCAGGATCCAAGCCTGAGGTAGCCTTTCTCCAATACTACAGTGTCTCTATACCCTGCTTAGCACCTTCCTCAAGGAACTTATGCTAATGTGGAGCAAACACGGAAGACAGCTTTGGAGTTCCTGGAACAGGTTAGATTTGTATCTGTCTCCTTTCAAACACTTTACTTTAAATTCCCATTATAAATTGGTCACCTACTGAGCATACCCATTACATAAGTGAACCTGACTGGTAGAGATGCTTAACCGAGAGGATTAATTTTACTAAAAGTAGTAGTTTACAGTTTAAGGATTGTAAAGAGAAGGCAGCCATACGTCTGGTAGATGGAAATGATGCACCTTTCAGCTGACCCACCATTTGCGCTCGTTCTAAGATTTCTCGCACCATATCCATTGCCTGACTCTTCCTTCCTGCTCATTTCTGTCTTCTGCCCACACTTCCACTCTAACTCCATTCTTTCTACCACTACTGTGGAGCTTTTCTTCTTGTCCTAAAGCTGCCTCAGTTCCAGATGAGCATGCCATCCCATCACAGTAACCGCCATCAGCAAGGGATGTTAAGATCCAATCAGACCGGAAAAGCCACACCCGTTGGCTCCTCCTGAGCCTTCTTTCTCAGCACACCCTTCCTTCATTTCCACAAGGCTCTTTGGGTCCTTCATTCTAAATGATATTCAAAGCACATTTCCTGTTTTCTCTCCCCCCACCCCCCGCCCCGCTTTTCTTAGATTTTATTCATTTATTTGACACACAGATCAGAGAGGCAGGCGGAGAGGTGGATGAGGGGGGAGGGAGCAGGCTCCCCGCTGAGCAGAGAGCCCAACTAGGGGCTTGATCCCAGGACCCTGGGATCATGACCCAAGCCGAAGGCAGAGGCTTTAACCCACTGAGCCACCCAGGCGCCCCTCAGTACTCTAAGTTCAGAAATGAAAGTTTAAAAAATTTCTGGGTGAAAAATACCCAGCAAACCAGGGTTGGGCGTAGCTTCCTCTCACCTCAGTTCTAAGGGGACAAAACCCAGGTAATATAAACAACACAGGATTGGGGAGTTCCTTTGTGTTCCTAATCTGAACCATCCCCCAGAGTAGGGCACCCACACTGCAAGCCTTTCCTGAGTATGTTCAGGCTTACACAAATGCTTGTTAAAATACAGATTCCTGGGATGCCTGGGTGGCTCAACTGGGTGAGCATCTGCCTTTGGCTCAGGTCATGATCCCGGGGTCGTGGGATCTAGTCCCACATTGGGCTCCCTGCTCACTGGGGAGCCTGCTTCTCTCCCTCTCCCTCTGTGTGTGCTCTCTCTCTCTCTCTTACTCTCAAATAGATAAATAAAATCTTTAAAAAAAATACAGATTCCTGGGCTCTCAAGACTACCAAAGGAGGAATCTCTAAAGAGAAATAAAAATTTTCAGCAGCTTCTTAGAGATTACATATGCCAAAGTACACGAACTACTGGCATTAGGGGTACAGACCTAGGCTTT
Organism: Mellivora capensis; assembly: GCA_004024625.1. NCBI lineage: Eukaryota > Metazoa > Chordata > Mammalia > Carnivora > Mustelidae > Mellivora > Mellivora capensis. Next base: position 74,203 of record PISX010003135.1, on the reverse strand, counting down.
TCAACCTGCACATCTGGATTTTAATTTCAGTTCTGCAGTTTATCACCTCAATAATTTTAGAAAATATTGAACTTCTTCGAGCCTCCCTTCCCTCATCTGAGAACACCGCTTTCCTATGGATATTAAAAAGTTAAAGCATTATTTAATCCTTTGTCTAGAAAACATTGACACTCAGAGGGTCATTTTAATCAGTAATTAAAACTGGTGTTCTTCTATGAAAAATTTGAATGGTTAATATTCACATTGTATCTTTACTAAATATCCAATGCCAGTCAGACAACACAATGATTTTTGAAAGCCTAACCAATGAGACAAACTGAACTACAAGAAGTTGGTTTACTATTAGAGAAGCCATTAGCAGTGTACTATACTGCTTTTTTCTGTCTCCAACAGTCTTAGCAACTAGTTAAACCAAATAGTAAGTTATCTATGCTTCCCAGAAGCTTCTATATTTATTTTGCCCGCTTCTCTTTCTTTGCAATTGTAAATTTTGTCGGGGGGGGGGGTGTAAAAAAAGGGGAGGGATTATTTAAATAGAAAGGACAATTTTATTCTTTTCTGAGGGAGATTATTGTAATATATTGTGTATGAGGATATGAAAAGCACTGATTTTCACTGCATTTGATGGCACAGAACAAGCTTTAGTGATATGCTGGAACAGAAGGTCATACATTTTAAAATACACCCTGCTGAGAAACTTGCAGCTGATTTATGACCTTTCAAACCTAAGACTTTGCATTCTGCTTGCACAATACTGAGAATCTGGGCTTTCTGGAAAAGGGAAAGTGAAGAGAGGATTTTTTTCCCCTCCCTTTTAAGAATTATCTCCAATTCTATATTGAGATGATCTCCAAGATGAAATAAGAACATAGACAATAAAATGACAGAACAGAAATGTAAAACCAGGACCACAGTCATTCAATACCATGAGGATAGAATTAGAAAAATACAGATCATCACCAGTGAATGATTCCTCTGGCTGAATGACCATTAGGAACACATAGGATGCTTTTTTAATTTTAGGTTTCTGGGTCTCATCCCAGAGATTTTGGTTCAGCTTACCTAGAGGTTGGACTTTTAAGTGCTCCCCACACTGGAGAAAAATTTAGGTCAGCTATAGCATTTGCTGTGTATGTATGTAGGAGAGACAGAGAAGACATATGTTCTCAAAACAAACATTACTAATAGTTTTTTATACAGCCTGGAGGATTTCTCATTACTCCACAACTTTTTTTTTTTTTTTTTAAAGATTTTATTTATTTGACAGAGATCACAAGCAGGCAGAGAGGCAGGCAGAGAGAGAGAGAGAGAGAGAGGAGGAAGCAGGCTCCCCGCCCAGCAGAGAGCCCGATGCGGGACTCAATCCCAGGACCCTGAGATCATGACCTGAGCTGAAGGCAGAGGCTCAACCCACTGAGCCACCCAGGCGCCCCACTCCACAACTTTAAATTTTTATTTTCCTACTCAATAAAAAGTTCTTGAACAGCTAAAATATTTTTTTTGCCTCCACTAAATTCAAATTAAAATTACATTTTGGTATTTGCCAAGTTCGGTAAAGGATACATTACAGGCATTTAAAAAGTAATTTGAAAGCCAGATTTAAAAAAAAAATACATTGCTGGAAAATGTCCCTTTCATGGTAGGAGAATTAACCATTTTTCAAAAATTAAAGAGAGAGAGAGAGAGACAGAAGAGACAGAGACAGGAGACACACTGGTGGTAAGGGAAGAGACAATGAAAGTGGGCTGTGTGAGGCTGCTGGGGGTTTGAGCATGTGCTTGGGAGGGATGTATGAATGGGCATATACATACCTATTCTACATTTTGTTGGACCCAGCAAATGAGGACAAAGAGGTAGTCTATCTTTTTAAAAGCAATTCCTACTGCAGGCAACCCAAGAGAACCAAGACTTTCCCACAACTTAATTTGCAAATAAATCCTTTTTGGTATTGCACATGTAGGACTCAGATCAAACTACTACCAGTTGTGAATGCTCATTTTTATCTGACACCATAATCTAGGAAAGTGCTCAAGGTCCATGAACATGCTTGTCTTTCTGTGTCCTTCTCTCCACACTGATGCAAAGGTTTTCCTTTTTAGGCTGTGGCTCTCCAGTAGTGGTGGGACAGATCTCTCTCAAATGCAAGCAATAAAACTGTGCATTTGGTAGAGTTCTTTGAAAAAACGGAATGTTTTCTTTTTATTGTCATAAAACCACATCAATGATACAGTACTCTTTACCCCAAACATGGTCTCAAATTCTCAGCAATGACTGTTGAGTTTTCATATTAAGTGTAGATATGCTTTTTAGCTTCCAATAAGTCTTTTCTTGCTCATCTTTAATACAAGTCTGTTCTCCACAATGGCGAATCTGGAGAATTACTTCAACAGCTGGCCCCATATACAGGTGGATTCCCTTATGTGTTTTCAGGTTCAGAATGTAATGTGAGTTACCGCAGTCTGTCTTAATTGGCCCACAAATGATAGAACTTATTTATATTTTTAACAGTGAAACCATAACAAATCAAACACCTTGTAGTTGACAAGTGTCAATTTTAGTTTAGATAAACTATTTTGCAGAATTTCAAACCCATGTTTAAAAAAAAGAAAAAAGGTTTTGTCCTCTTTTAACACTAAATAAATTTTTAGAAATACAATTGTTATTTCCTGTACAATTCAATAGCTATCACAATCATTTCACTTGGAGATATTTCACTTACTGATTTGCACCAGCTTTACGGTTTACATTAAGTTCAGTAAAAGACATTATATTGAGTTTCTCTCTCTCTCTTTTTTTTTTTTTCTATTCATTTCACAACCTCCTTATATGAATGGATATGTGAGACAGGGATTGATAAGCCATAAATCTGCTCTGGTATCAGATCCACTAGGTACATGGCTGTTTCCCTCCACTTCCTCTCCCCCCAAAATCAGGGTTCCTTTGGTTCACAGCTTAGCTTCTGGGTCTGGTTTCCACTTTCCTGCTACAGCCCCTCGACTTAGTATTGCTCTTTGTACTTTGCTCCCATTCGCCCTTTCCTAGAATTTCTTGCTTGCTTCTCTGCCAGATGCTCCATTTTGACCACCACTGTAGAACTGAGACTGCCCTTTGACCTCTGCTTGGAGCACCTGTCTCCCACATGAGGAAGAATCTTTGCCCCTTATGGTTAGAGGGCTGTTGTCAGTTACTTGGAAGCTGTTCCTTCTCACCCTTTCCTTAGTTCTTGGCCTTATTCCAGATGTAGAAGTCACAAGGCTTAATCAACAGTTAACAGAATTCTGCTCATCATGTTAAATTCTAATAAGCTCTGGTGGCAAAGTGAATGAACATAAAGTGAAAGTGGGTTATATGAAGATGGAATTTTTTTTTTTTTTGAGGAATGCCTCATTTCCTCATGGGTATTTCCTTTAAGAACGTACAATGCCATCTCCTACTTTGATAGTCCTTGTTATTTACAAAGCTATTTCATTTATATTATTCCATTTGATTTTTACAATCTCATTATCAGACATTGTTATACCATCCAGTATGTTCTCCATTTCAGAGGAGGGCCTACCTAAAATTCATCAAAGTCCAATGGCAGCAAGAGAAAATTTCTCCCACAACAAACTGCTTCTAAGTATGACTGCAAGTCTTGTTTTCTATTATAGCAAGATAGGTCTGGCTCTTGGAGAAGAGAAATTGAGTGAATATTCATTTCATTCTGATTAGTTGGAAAAAGATACAAAGGAACTCACAGGACAGAGCAGAGATATGGTGTCTCCATGCTGGTGAATTTTAAAGGGATAGCTCCCAAAACATGATGGTTTTCCGAGTCCCTGAATGAAAGGAGCCTCTGGCTTCAGCGAAAAAATATAATAATATATCATTCATATATATATATATATATATATATATATATATATATATATAAATAAAACTAAGAATTAGTTATATTAGTAGGTCTAGACCTACTAATATACTAATATATAAGTCGGTCTAGACTTTAGAAAAAGTCTAAAAGGAAATGTCTATTTGGTTAAGTATCAGAACCACTTATGAAGCTTTTAAAACCCATGATGCCCAGGGTTCATCACAAATCAACTAAATTGGAATCTCCACCAACGAAAACCAGGCATTAGCATTTTTAGACCTCCCCAGGTTAGTCCAATATTGAGAAACAATACTCCAGTGTGTCTGGCTAATATTTCAATATATTTTCAACTATGGGGAAATTCAGACAACAAAACACTTGGGGATTGAACTGCTGACTTAGGTATGGTTCCAGTTTCCCCAAGAAAATCCTTGTATTTTGTCCCTTTATTATGGACTTCTCTAGGTCAGTAGATCAGAGTTCAAATCCTCCCTGTTCCACTTGCTAGACGGTGGACCTAGGCTGAGGCACTTCCTTGTGCCTTTTTTTAGATGTGAAAATGAGGTTAGCACTAACTGGAAGAAAACTATAGGTAGTCAACAATGTCATTCAAGTAAGGCTCCAAAGAGAGGAGCAAATACTTTGTAGCAGTTCTGTATAGTGGAAATAGTAACAGCTGAGATAAGCTACATAGTTCACTTAGAGGAACAGGAGCCAGTTTCTCTGTTCTGCTGCTAGTGGTCTTAAGCGCATCGGGTTTGAGGTCTGCAGCCGTCCCAGGGTGGATATACACCCTGTATCTCAAGCTTCTGCCACTCACTGTCAAGGTTTTGTAATATGTTCACCTTGGTTAACGGTGTGAGGAGGACGGATTGTAAATGAGGCAGCTGGTAGGTATAGCCGGGCCACAGTGATAAGGCATAACCAAACACATAGCCGTTTTCTGTCTCCTCCCCCAATCCCCAGGGGTCTGGCATCTAAATTTCATTTTCCTTCTTGGCACTTTTCTCTTTTCAATGCGTTTCCTTCTCTCATGCCTTCAGATACTCTCTTTTCCCTAGTCTTCTCTGGTTCACGCCTCACCCCCTCGATGCATGAGCCCCTGGTCCTTAGTCAAGATTCCTCAAGCTACCCTCTAATTTTCATCTCCTTCCTCTTCCCTTCGCTATGGTGGCATCATCTGGTTTTTGAGATATTTCACAAAACCTTGACAGGCATTAAGCCATAGAAACCACTTAGGGAAATGGGAATTGGATTCATTTACATGCCATTACCCCAAATCCTAACGTTGCTCATTTGTGATAATACCAAAATGCAAACATCTATCTAATCTTCTGGCACATTTCAATGAAAGTATGATTATACACAGATTGGTATCATTTATTGAGAACAGAATACATGAGGAAGCATCCCTTCTTTGCCTACCACACCATTCATTCCTATGAGCCTTATTAATGCCTTGGGTATGCAGATGTCACCTAGAGAGTGCCTAAAGCTTTCATCCCATCTGCCTTCACATCTAGTACAGCAGAGTCCAGCAACAATCACAAACAAAATTACATATACAGCATGCATTTCTTCCAGAGATCATCCGACAGACAAGCAAAATAAGAACCGATTTTCTTTCCCCTTGTTCCCATCAGAAAGGCCAAAATACTTAAACTCAGCACGTTCTCACGGAGGGAGCACGAGGGAGTGGAGCACGCAGGGCTTACCTGGAGCGGGGGAGGGGGTGAGGTGAGGGGTGGGCTGCAGGTTTTCCGGCCTACAGCACATGCATTATGCACAAAGCCATCTTTGGCTGATTTTCAAGACAGAGGCAGGGGTGATGCAGAAAGACTGTGAATGCCTTATATGGCAAGAAGCCAGCCTGGAGCAGCATGCAGAGCAGGCTGAATTAAACGTGCAGATTAAATGAACAGCTTGCTTTATGTACATCAGTTAAGTTCAAAGCTTTCTGGCCTACTGCTAATAGGCTTGACAGCAAAGTCAACAGGGACAGAACGGCAAGGGGGCTGCGAGAAGGCAGGCGGGAGCCACTCTCAAGGCTGGGTCTCTCCTCCCCTTCTTCATCTCCATTGCCTTGCGCCCCCTCACGGGGCAACTTAGCTATAGCACCTATACTTGGGAGGATGAGGTTCCATCCCCACTGGGCCTCAAGTCTCTGATCAACAACATTAGAGAGGAGGGCCAGCATCCTTTAAAAGGCGGCATGGATAACTAGAACTTACTAGCACAGGTTCTAACACTCTAACCTGCAGAACAAGGGAGTAAGCCCTGCTGGCCCAGGAACAGAGCTCACCACAGACTCTAGATGACAATGTCCTCACGTATGCCACACAACACACAATGGTCCTGTGCCATTAGAATTACTAATATTGCAGTTACAATCCACAAGGTCTAACAGTGGTTCTAATATCAGCCCAGTGAGGTTGGCAGGTGTACCCCTGGAGGTTTAGATGTAGGGGCTACTGGGCTCTCCCCTAGCTGCCAGCCCCTGCTCTCCACCACGCTTTGCTTCCTGAGAGAACAGGGCTGCTCCTGGGATTGCCACATTGTTGAAGGGTGCTGGCTCACTCAGTCACAGTACAGATAGACTCCACTCTCCTGGCTCCTAAGTCACTTCTGTCGTGAGGACAACAAAGGCTTTATTTATACCATTTCTAAAAAGGCAGGCAGGAAGGCCTGGGAGTTGCTTCTTGGTAGAGAGGATGCAGGGGAACTAGCAGTACAAGGAACCAGTAGTAGCTGTGAGTCTGACTTTCTTTACGGTTGGGGCTGGGAGGATGGCCCCTGAAATTCCTCTCTAGGCTTTTTTCCACCCACCCCCACATGAGAGTGTGAAAGGACAGAAGAGGTAGCCCACAAGGCTCCTTCTCTCTGTCCCAGTGTCCCCCTCCCCACCACTGTAGGGTCTCAGAGGAATGGGGGAGTAACTCAAGTCAGGAAGAGGACCCACATTCCTGTCTGTCTTCATCTGCTGGAAACCATTCTTCCCTACCACAGAACTCTTCTCTCTCGAGGGACCCCATCAGCACCCTAACCTTTTCCTTGCTTAGTCAAATCCAAATCCCAAGCTTCAAGGAAGAAGGAAGCACTTTTTTGTCCCCTTCTTAGTTCAAAGGGAAATATATCAAAATGAGACACTGGACTCTGCCTTCAGGCCTCTGTTTGCAATTTGTATCAACTGGAAGATGGTGATTTTTTTTTTATTTTTTAAAGATCTTATTTACTAGACAGACAAAGAGAGACATCACGAACAGGAGGGAGGGGCAGAAGGAGAAGCAAACTCCCTGCTGAACAGGGAGCCCAATGTGAGGCTCAATCCCAGGCCCCTGGGATCAAGACCTCAGCTGAAGGCAGAGGTTTAACCCACTGAGCCACCCAGGTGCCCCAAAGATGGCAATTTTTAGACAGAGATAAGCCCAATGTCAGGATGACCACAATCAAGGGTTCTGAAGATACTACCTACTCTTTCTTTGGGGGGTAGGGGGGTACATTCAAGAATGGAAGGCAAGAGGACCACGTGGTTTCAGGCTTTCACAGCAGAGCTCTCAAAAGACTGCTCCTGTCCATGCATAGACCCTGGCCCCAGAGCCGAAGGACAGAGCAAGGAACCCCACGTGTAGCTGAAGATGAGTGACTCTTTCTGTTTCTAGACACTGGACAAGGCACTCAACAGCATTCTAAACAAGGAACCCCTTGGTCAGCTAAGGAACTTTAACTCTCTACAACACTTCATTTTAAAAGAACCAAACAAACAAAAAAAAGCTTATTTTAGAAGTTACATAAAACATTCTTTTAGAAAATACAGATAAACATGAAGACGAAACCACTCCCTACAATTCTACTCCCCAATTAATCACCATTAACTTATTTATAAACTTCTCGATGGACTTTTTATGTACTGTGCCTGAATCTCGGCTCCTTCTAATAAAACTGGATTATATAACCTCGGTTGTCCACTACAAAGACCTGTAACTTTAATTTGTACAGATTACAAATTACAGTTCCCACAGATTACAATTCCCACTGAAGGTATTTCTTGGCTGTAGTAACTGGGAGGAATCCTGACTTGTAAGGCTCGGGTGGGTGGTGCCAGAGCCAGCCTAGCTGCTGGACGAGGGGGAAGTGTTTTTACCTCTGAGCTCCGAGGAGGTTCCAGAGGCAGGTAGGGGGTCCTTCATGGGCACACAGAGCTCAGGCCTACACCCCATGCAGGCTGCACAAGCAGCTGGTAGGACTGGCCACTCGCTTCACCCTGGAGGGCCTAGAAGGAGTTGAGTATCAGGACCTTCCCATCCTGAAACCACTCAGCGAAATTTCTGGCCCTTGCTGCCTTAGCTTTCCCCGGATCTCCTGCCACTTGGGTTTCTTCATCTCCTTTCAGCTTTGCCTCTAAAATCCTCATAAAGTCTCCATACTTCTCCACCTCCATCCGTGCCAAAGGCAGACGTGACAGCAGCAAAGGTCCTTATTGGTTATGGAGGGAGGAGAGGGAAATAAAATAGAAAACTAACACTGAATGCTTCTCACACACAAGGAAATGGTTCCTATTTTGAAAAAATGGACTCCAGTCTGTTTCTTCCTGGGGGAGTCTGGGAGATGCAGCTCCTGTGCAGCACACATAGTCCCGTGAAGCTTATAGGTGGGCCTGCCGTCCTGCCAAGACTCTATCTATGAACGGGGGAAAGGGTGACTGCCAGCCCACTTCTTCCCATGCATCTCAGACAGCTGAACTCCAGAAACGCAGTGTGCATGGCGGGGGGGTAGGGGTAGGGTAGGGGGGAGATGCTCAAAACCACAGGGAGAGCTGAGGTTCTGGCCTTGGAGAAAGAGGACTGAGAGTGATCTACTGACTTCCTGAAAAATGGAACGGTGTTAACTGCCCACCCAAGCTGCAGACTGCTATCATTGTATTATTTTCCTATCATTGCCTCCTCAAATTCCAGCAAGGCTTAAAGAACACAAGCGTATTTTCTTACTGTTCAGTAGGTCAGAAGTCTGTCACAAGTCCCGTGCACGTAAGATCAACGTGTTGGGCCCAGTCCTGAGTTATTTTCTGGAGGCTTGGGGGAGAGTCTGTTTTTCTGCCATTTCCACCAGTGTCTAGAATCCACAATTTCTGGCTCATGGCTGCCCTCACTTTTTGAGGCCAGCAAAGGACGGTTTCTTCTGATGTCTGCCTCCTTCTTCCACCTTTAAGGGCCCCTGTGATTGATTATATGGGGTCCACCTGGGTAATCAAGAGTCCCCTTCCTGTTTTGAAGTCAGCTGATAAGGGATCTTAATTCCATCTGCAACCTTTGCCACAGAGCCTAACAGATTCACAGGTTCCAGGGATTAGGATGTAGACAAGTTGAAACTGGGGACTGTATTCTGCCTATCACATCAGCAGTATGCATACCTGAGCTTCTACCCATTGTAGCCACCTTTATAGCCCTTCCTGTTTCCCATAAGAACAAACCCTTCAATGACTTCCACTACTCTTCAAAAGAGAGAAGGTTATTTTCAGTGATTCTTCTCACCCTTTGATGTTCTATATCCTACTACTCAAAGTATGGTCTGTGGACCAGAGGCATCAGCAACACCTGGGAGCTTGTTAAAATGCAAATGCCCTAGCATCTTGCCAGCCCCACAAAATCAGAATCCACGCTTGGACAAGATCTCCAGGTGACTGCTATACGCTGTTTTCGAACATTCCAAATTCTAGAAGCTTGAGTATTCTTGAAGAAGTAATATGCAAAAAACCAACCAAGCCCCTCCCACCCCCCCAAACAGGGCAAGTTTTAACCAAAAGAACAACTCTAAGGCTTAGAGAGGTTAAACAATTGGACAAAATCATTTAGTGCGGGGTTCCCAAACTTCCCTAACACATTAGAATGCCCCTGGGGACTGGAGGAGTTTTTAGAAATCCTCCAGGCCGGGCTGCATCCCAAACCAAGAACTCAACTGCTTCTAAAACTCCCTAGATGTCTGGAGTGTGCAGCCAGTTTAGAAAGTCTGGGGTTTAGAAGACTTTCAATGGTGAAGAGAGACTAAATTATGAGTTTTCAGAATATCTATCTGTCCCAGTTTGCCCTAGACTCTTCTGGTTTTAAAAGTGAAAGTCTCACATTTCAAGAACTCCTTAGTCCTAGGCAAACTGGGGAAAGGTGGTCATCCCTGTTTCCAGATACAAAATCCAGACCGTCTCCAGGTGCCACACCTGGCACACAGCTACATTTTCTTTTGGTTTCTTATGGGATGCACGATGGACATGGATTAGCCATTGTTGGAGGTGGGGGTACTCCCAGAATGTGTGAGTGAGAAGGGTTACCCCATGCTCTCCTTTGGACCTGAGATACATTCTTATGTGTGTTCATCTGTATCCCCCAGAGCTTAGGAAAGCACACTAACTGTCCTTAAAACCCATTGGTTCTCTTCAAGCATGACAATGAGTTGATGGGGAAGAAGGGCAAAAGTGGGTGATCTCTTTTTCCTCCCATTCACCCTTATATATTTTTTAAATTTCCTCCCCCCATTTCTCACATTCCTTACCTGAGGAACATATTTAGAATCTCAGGTCATAAGAGGAAGGCATGTATTAGTTGCTTGTAACATTTTTTTCTTTAATGGAAAGCAGCCACACAAGTAAATCCAGCATCTCTAAAGTGAAAATATAAACAATTACATATGGTATTCCTCACAACTGAGGTGGGTGAGCCTTTCTATCCATTTATTTTTAAGAAATGTTTTCAAACAAGAGTGGGGAGGTTTGACCTTCACCCAGTCACGGATGGCTGGACAAAAGTCCACCTCCAGATCCAGCATATCCCTCAGCTTGGAATGGAAACCAGACACACCCCAGGTAGTGAATAAAAGTACCTTCTCTTACCTTCACCCACAGACTCCCCACAATTGTCAGGTCTCCTAGTGGACTTTTATTTAAAGTGACACACAAAAAATGCTCTGATTACCAAGAAGGGGTTAAACTCATTCAAAATTTAAGTCAGAAATAGTAACTTCTCAAGCAAGGTCTGGACACCTAAAGGAAACTCTTTTTAGAGGATCAAGAGGAAGGAGAGAAGAGAGGAGAATGTTGCTGTGTTTAATCCCCCCTTTGACTCCAGGCTGTGGCTGGCCACGTGCCCAAACACACCTACAGGATCGCCATGGACTTAATAATACATTTGCTTTAAAGGGATTTCATCTAAAGCAAATGCCATATGGAAAACACTTTGCCCCTTTACTCCTTAGTGCTTTGGGGGAGAACTACTTGAAAAGTAATTTTTTTTTTCTTTTTGGATTCTCACATTGGCTTCAGAAGAAACACAAATTACTTATCTGGAATATATTCTAATAAAAAGATTATGCTTCTTGGAAGAAATACAGATTTATTTTTGGTGTACCAGGAACTGGAGAAATCTTTTTGCTCTAAATGGTTTTTACATGTTGTCTTCATTCTTACACTTCAGCTACTCATAATTCTTAATGATTGAAGCGTCAATCTGAATTTTATCACCATCAAAATAATGTACTTTTTACTCTGTGGAGCTTAGGTGAAGATTTTTTTTTTAATTCATTAATCTGAAAAAAGTTCTCTTGAGCATATCATATAACAATTTCTTAGAAATTGTATCTCTGTTATAGATAGGATTTGGGGGCTGTTTATGCTTTATAACATATATGCGTGTGTTAGGCTCTTACTAAACTCATTTCTAACAAACACAAGATGGAATAATTGTAGGAATATATATTCTGATAATGCCATCACTATCTGGATGACAAAAAAAACATCTGATGCCAGAAGGAATCACTCTGAATATGTAGTGTTACAGAAATCAAGAAGGATTATGCGGTAGTCTCCTACCAGGAAAGCACTGGAGCAATGGAAATAAATAACATGATAGGACATAACACAATTGAAGGCTATTACAAAGAAAAAAACCTTCACCTTTTAAATTTGAAAGGCAAACGTGGTCCCAGAGCCTGGCTCTGGAGGAATCAATTCTGATCCTTCTATCTTTTGTTCAGGTGCTGAAGGCTATGAGTGTTTTCTGGGTATAAAGCTGATATTCCTAGCAAAGTGCTCACTGATTCATACTCTGGCGAGATTTATATTCCAGAGGTACTTTCAGCATGCTCAGATACAACGCACTTGAGAAATAAATGCAGAGTTTTAAAAATTGTTACTGTTGGGGCACCTGGGTGGTTCAGTTGGTTAAGCGTCTGCCTTGAGCTCAGGTCATGATCTTGAGGTCCCAGGATCAAACCCTGCATCAGGCTCCCTGCTCAGTGGGGAGCCTGCTTCTCCCTCTCCCTCTGTCTGCTCCTCCCCTTGCTTGTGCTCTCTCCCTCTGACAAATAAATAAATAAAATATTTAAAAAACTGTTATTGTTGAGATGATTTCTGAGCGGGGGCGGCGGGGGGGGGGCTGTTTGTTTTCCTCTGTAACAGTCACTTCAAAGGAATGTATCATGTTTAAGCACAGGAGTAAATACGTGCTTTGACAATGACTGTCAAAGACTAGCAAGTGTACCTGTAATAACAAGTGGACACAGTGAGGGTTTACCTTCAGAATCGTTATTTACATACAGCATGCGAGGTGTTCAAGTGTGTACTGAGAAACCTGGGGACAACCCAAGATAGGAGATTTGAGTAAGGGCTATTAAAGGAAGCAGGGGGATGGAGCTTTGGGTAGGAGTTGAGGGTACAAACACCATTTCATGCCCCATGCATACAGGCAGAGAGAGGACGCTCCCCCCGCCCAAGGTGCTCTCCTCTAAGCCTTCGGTTTAACCAGCTGACATTTAACCCAGTAGTGCCCCAGGCCACAGGTGGCAAGGTACTCTGTCTCCCATTCATTCATCCACTCTTTCATTGATTCTTTCACCAAAGCTTTGTTGACATTACCTTTCTTAACCATGGGGTTAAGGGGTGAAAGATGACTCAGTCTTCCTCCCTCAGGGCGCTTTCAGGTCAACAGGGTTTCACACGGAAAGTAGACATTCCTAAGTGCCACAAAATTGACAAAGTAGAATCTGGGAGCGATTAGCCAGAAGTAGAGAGGATCCATGGGGAAGGTAACATCTGACCTTGGCTTTGAAAAATGAGTAAACAGAGACACACAGAGACCAGCCTCAGGGACTGAGGTGGTGGGTGGGAGGGTGCTTTCTGCTTTAGCTTATCTTGGAGACTACGCCCAGTGGCCCGGCTGGAGAGAGAGAAGAGATAAGGCTTCAGATTGCCTGTAGATTATGGAAGGTTCCATGAGTAAATGATTTAAACCTAATTCTTAGATTCAGGGAGTCACTGAAAGATTATGAGAAGGGTGGTGACGGGAACAAAAGAGTGGCTGAAGCTTGATCTAGCAAACTGTTCCACTCCCTGTGTTGTCAACTCAGCATTAAGTCTCAATGCCTCAAAAGTGTATACATTCCATAGTATGTTAACATCTCTCCCGCACATGTAAAATAGCACTAGTTAAGGACCCTGCTTGGGAGAACTGAGAAAATAGTTTCTAAATCATATTCAGATGACAGACCCCGGCTAAGAAAGGAGGTGATAGGAAAGGACACTCTTTCATAAGTCCAAGTGAAAGAAATAAATGAAGGTGATGGCAAAGGGGGAAATAGGCCTTGATTTTAGTCAGATTATATCTACCTTGTAGAGAACATTCTCCTGGCCAGAAGGACACAGGTTAACAGGAAATTCTGGTGGCCACACTGTGCAGTTGAATGTCACACTGATGAACACCTGTGGGTACTCTTGGCTGCGGGTTTGAAATTTTCTTGTTTGCTATCTTTATTTTCAGAAGGTTTTCTCCTTCATAGGAGAAAAGGTGCAGTTTCAGTTACCACTCAAAGACAGGGCTGCAGTGTAAGTCAGAAAAAAAGCCACATTTGGAATCCCAGAGAGAAATGAAGATCTGAATGACCTGATAGCCAGGACACAGGTAAAGACTATGAGGTCGGTCATTAATAATAAAATAGTAGATATATCACGTTAGTCACATTTCTTTGCAATGGCGTGTCCATTTTCAGCCCAGTCATGAAACAACAAGCAACTCCCGTCTTTCAAAAGAGGGTTTTCAAAGCTCTACCTAAGGTCCCCAGAGATCCTAGAACACCGATTATACCAGCCCAGCCTGGCCTCCAAAATAATGTGAAACAGATTCTGGCTCACTCTGGCTAGGAGCACAGGGAGTTGCAGCTTCCCACGGCCACCGTCTGCATGCTGCTGAATATATTAGAAGGACGCTGATTTCAGTAAAAATCATTGGACAAACACTCAGCTCATAAAGGTAATAGTCTGAGCGAGTACATAAGCAAAGAGCAAAATCTACTTACTAAGGACCCTAGTTACCAGGGACCCAGACTGAAATAGTTTGGAGACAGAGATTACACGTAAGTTACAAAGGAAAGATCCAGACCAGACTGCATTATTTCCTTAGACAAGAGGACTTGGAAAGATATTGGTAACCAACCAAGGACTACTCTTAATGATGTGTTATACTTAAATACATAAGCTGTTAAGCCCCAGTCCCTCATATCAGTGAGTACAAATGTATTATTTTTTCAGAACTCTTCCAAATGTTAATACTTTGATTCCGAGGAAACCATATTTGGAAGCCCCATCCAAATTAATCACTCCAGAAACCCATTCCCCCCTCTAGGAGAAGGGCCTGTCTCCTACCTCCAGCTCTGCAGTCCCCTCTATGTGGAGTCCACAGACCTTACCATCATTTTGCTATCTGACCACTGTTGCTCTGTGGCCCCCATTTGCTGCCAGTAACATACCCATGACATTGACGTTTTCTGTTTCTCTGCCCTTGTACGCTCTTCAGGGAAAGCCAGTAGGACATAACCTTTCTGAGGTTCATGATTACTTATCTGACAGAAGGTTTTTACAGCAGAGTGTTGGGATCCCTGCGTTACAGCCCTTTCTTTTATCCTGCAGTATCTTCCCTCCTCTCTGCAAAGTGCCACCAGACAAGTCTCTCTATCTGATTTCAACTCGGGTTTAGGTTCAAGTTATATTCCACATGGCTTGTTGGTACTTCTCACCTTAAGAGATGTGGCTAAGCACCTATTTAGGGTTTCCCCAATGTCTCCCAAACACACTATGATAATCGGGAAACTGGAAGGCCTGGCACACATAAACCATCAACTAAGTGATTCAGTTCTGGCTCCTCTAAGATACCCCTTTGTTCATCATATATCTATCTTTCCAACTATCATCCATGGGGGTGTTTGTAGTTGCTCACTTCAAAAAATCCTGAGTTAAAGAGCTCCTTCCAGGTTTTGTTATATAAATACTTGGACCTGATGTTCAAGACAGTCAAGGTCAAGAGTGAGAACCTGGATAAGGTCAGCTTGTCTTTGTGACTTTGTGACTTTATGAGACTGATATTGTGAATGTTCAGTTCTGCACTGCCGGTAATGGAAAACAGAAAGAATAGAATGAGGTTGTACCATAATGCTTTAGCAGGGGCAGAGCAAAGGTGGCTTAATAAATGGCTGTTAATGGAATGCACAAGCCTTCAAAGATGGCCCCAACTTCTCTATCCTGTCTGGCACAGAGGATGATGGTCTTATTAACTTATTAACAAGAGAAGAGAGGAGGATAGGTTTGGGAGTGAGGGTGATTCATTCAGTTTTTGACACGCTGAGTTAGGGATTCTCGTGGGTGATCTGAGTAGAAATGCCCAGAGTCCATCAGACTTAAGGAACTTGGAAGAAAAGTCCAAACTCGGGACTTAATGTTTGAGAGTTGTTCACACTGACATGATAGATAGAGGCCATGGGTATAAATAATTTCAGTTTACTACTTTGACATTCAGGCTGGGTATGAAAAGCAGGGAAGTAGGAAGGCAAGTAGTACTCTTGACATGTCTCACTTCATAATGAACTATTCATAACTGTTCATGATAAGTAGGACAAGAAAAGCAAGTGAGTCTAGAATGACAGAGCAGTGTCAAAGCCCATTCTAGCCTTTATTTGGACTTCAAACTCAGGTTGCAGTGGCTTAATTGAGATTCACAGCTTTGCCCTGCCTGTATTTCCTTTCCTTACTGGAAATGCATCTAAGTTAGTGGAAGTGGAAGAGATAACCAGCTCCTGGGTAACTGACAAATGCCTGCTCTCCTATAGCGACTCATTAGTGATTCTAAGATTCACAATTTGTAAAACCGATTAGACCAAGAGGGTAAAATCCTGGAAAGCCCTACATCTTGTTGAGCTGTAGCCAAGAACACATTGCAAGATTCTATACAATCTTCAGAAAAAAAATCTGCTAACTTGGCTAGTGAGGGATGCTGCTTTTAATATTTTTGCCTCCTAAATCCTATGTGATTCACATAGCTATTAGTTCCTAGAGCGTATATAATAAAACTCTAAGGTGCAGAAAAATGATAGGCTGGGTTTTTCCAAATATATCGAGTAGTAGTTTGAATTATAGTATGATCACAAAGATTCATTTCTTCGTCAAGTATCAAGTAAGCACCAACAGTGTGGCAGCCGTGAACAAGATTCAGGGCTTACAGATCTGGCAAACAGAACTATATAAAGAAAACAGTCCTTCTCCCTCAAAAAATTCCCAGTATTATGGGAGACAGCGACACATAGAAATAGTTATAATTAAATGTGCCAAAATGCTACAGTGTTATATGAAGTGCTGCAGGCAGACAAATTAATTTTGACTGGAGGATTTGGGAAGTCTTCTAAGTGTTATTTGAGATGGGTCTTGAGACTGAGCAAATGGTGAAGGCAGGGCTGGGCACTGTGGAAGGAGAGAATACTCCTCAATACACACAGAGCCTTGGCAGTTAATGGAAGAGAGGAGTAAGGAATTTTGGTGCAGGGCATGGAGTGAGTTGCAGAAGGGATTGAAGAAGAGGACTGAAAAGGTAGGTGAGAGCCAACTTGGGCAAGATGGGCCCTCACACTGAAGCAGGCAGTAGGAAGCCGGAGAAAAGCAGATGCATCAAAGATATCAGTGAAATGTGATGAAGGTAAAAAGGTTGTAAAGAGAAGGAGATGTGAGACTGTTTTGAAATCGGAGAACGAATCCACATATGGAATGGAGGGTGTTCCCGGGTTTCTATCTTGTAAGAACGGTATGGCTGAGGATCCTGGCAATGTCCAGTATTCTTATTTTTTCCTCCTCTTCTTGGGCACACAGCTAAGTTCCATTTCCCAGAACTTTCGTGGTGAGTTGGGGACATGTATCTGAGGTGTGTCCAATGGCATGGACACAGAAGGGATATACAGAGCACTCCGACACCTATGCATTCTCTCCCTTCCCTGTCTGCAGCAAACTTCCAGCTAAGCTGTTGAAGAAGCCATACCATGGCACGGAAGCTTGGCTGTAACAAGTCCCGGGAGCTGAATTTCCCCAGCACCCTGCCCTTGCAGGACTGCAGTGGACTGTGACCTCCAATGGACTGAGAACAAGCAGACAAGTCTTGTTGTGGTAAGCCATTAGAATTTCATGGTTTCTCTCTTTCAGCAGTTTGTGTTACTACCTACAGTAATATGAAGGACAGAAAGGAGTGGCGTGAACAAGATAGGAAATGAGAAGAAAGTAATGGGCTTAGTTTCAAAGATGTTGAATTTGAGCTAAGTGCAGAGGCACCTGACTTCAAGTGACTTCAAGAAGTCACTAGAAAAATGGGTTTGAAGCTTAACAAAGAAGCTAAAGCTAGCTTTGTTACATTTGGAAGTCACTGGCATACTGCTGTTCTTGGAAGTCTAAGAAGTATAGAGGATCATTCTTGATGCATACAGGTTGAGATGAGAACACAGAGGCAGAACTCTGGGGGCAACACCAATGGTTTGAGAAGGAGAGGACACGTCACCAAAAGTGTGAGAGAAGAATGGTAGGGAAAGAAAGTGAGAGAAATTTTTTGTGTTGTTTTAGTTACTTGTGGTACAGCCCATTAGTTATTTTTTTTTAAAGATTATTTATTTATTCATCAGAGAGAGAGAGAGAGAGAGATAGCATAAGTGGGAGGATGGGCAGGCAGAAGGAGGAGGATAGAAGCAGGCTCCCCACCGAGCAAGGGGCACTTGACGCAGGACTCAATCCCGGATCCTGGGATCAGGACCAGAGCCCAAAAGAGAAGCTTAACAGAGTGAGCCGCCAGGCAACCTGGTTTGTTTTTGTTTTGTTTTTTAAATATAATGTAATAGGTGCATTCCCCAAACACGCAGTGAGATGGACACTTCTCAACCTGTGAATTACAAAATGGAGGCAGAGAGAAGTTACATGGCATCCTTAAGCTTCCATAGCTCAAAAGCTAGCGAGTGGGGATTTGAATCAACACCCATCTATTCCCGAAAAGTACAACAGACCTACATGGTGGCTGAGGGAGGGAGTTGCTGCAGAGAGAACCAGGAGAGAATCTGCTATGTCTCATGGCAGGTTGGGTGAGCGGAACAGAAATGGGGTGCAGCCACAGCCAAGGAGCAATAAGCAGAAGCGGAGCGGTGTGTGGTGCAAGATGTGATGTTGTCGGGCAGGCAAGGGGGTGCCAGGGACTCAAAGAGAAAATGAGATTTGAATAAGGGAAGTGCCCCAAACCCTCGCTGCGTCGGCGGTTAAGGCTGGCGACTGGGAAAACCATGACTAATACTTGGGAGTCGGCACTTACTCAGCACCCACGGGGTGCAGGCCTGGGTGCTATGTCACGACTTGGAGCCATTCCTCTCAGACGTGAAATCTGTGCCCTGCTGCTTGCCTAGGATGTACACACAGGTTTTGTTTGGCACCTTGAGGTGCTTTTAAATATTTAAGTTAGTAACCAACATTTAAAAATGGGAACACTTGACATAAAACTTCAGACTTCAAGATTCTTTTTAAAATTTAGAAGGTCTCGGGACGCCTGGGTGGCTCAGTTGGTTAAGCGGCTGCCTTCGGCTCAGGTCATGATCCCAGAGTCCTGGGATCGAGTCCCACATCCGGCTCCTTGCTCGGCGGGGAGCCTGCTTCTCTGTCTGCCTGTGCTCGCTCTCTCTCTCTCTCTCTCTCTCTGACAAATTAAAAAAAAAAATCTTTAAAAATTAGAAGGTCTGGGGGCATCTGGGTGCACAGTTGGTTAAGCGTCTGACTCTTGGTTTCAGCTCAGGTCCTCATCTTGGGGCTGTGAGAAAGACCCCTGCCTCAGGCTCCGAGCTTGATGTGGAGTCTCTTTGAGGTTCTATACCTCCCTCCTTCTCCCCCTCCCACTCATAATCTCCGCCCTCCAATAAATATATAAATATTAAAAAAATGAGAAGGTCTGGCAGCTCTCAGCCACCTTTCCACATGGCACCCATTGCATAGAGTGACAAGTCTGCCACCTCAGAGGGGCCATTCCATTTCTGGCCACATTCACTTTTCCATAGCCTGTCAGACCCTGTAGGATTTCAGTTTGCAAACAGTGCTCTAAGGAAACAGGAGAGGGAAACTGAGGCCTCAGTGGCTATCACGATGCCACTGAATGGGCCTGGTGGGAGCTTGTTCCTTAACATGGCTTTTAATAGGTCAAGACAAAGGTGGGCTTACTTCAGCCCTGAAGTTTCTTAAGGAGCCCAGACACTTAACAGAAGCTCTGGAGTTTGGCATTTGGTATTTAGGTCATGGGAGATGCTAGCCAAGAGTATTTTCAGAAGAATGGTGGGGGCATTAAACAGATGGGACTGAATGCAAACCGAGAGAGCTGCAATCATGAGTGAAGCTGCCCTTTTGACAAATGCGGTGGCAAATGGAAGGCCACGGTGGTGGTCCTGCCTCTCCCCCCGGGGGCTGCAGTCACTGTCCAGCCATGCTTCCTGCTCCTTCCTCTGCCGCCTTAATTCACAATACAGTAGCTAGTGGGAGCCTCTGAATTCTGAAATATGTCAAATTGTGTTATTCCTCTGCTCAAAACCCTTCCATGACCTTCCCAATTCAGCTGGAGTCAAACCCAAAGTCCTGCTTTACAGTGCCCTGCAAAGCCCCCCAGGACCCAGTCCCCCTGGCGTCGTACCCCACTGCAGGCCCCTCTGCACTCTGTTCCAGGCACGGTCTTCCCCGTGCCTCCTCAGTTTGCACTAAGAACACTCCCGCCCTTCCACAGGACCTTCACCCTGGCCATGCCCTCTGCTACAGAGACATGTTTCCCTCCAGACGTTGGCTCAGCGTCACCCATTCCTGACTGCTCTTTTTTTTTTTTTTTTAAGATTTTATTTATTCATTTGACAGACAGAAATCACAAGTAGACAGAAAGGCAGATAGAGAGGCAGGGAAGCAGGCTCCCCGCTGAGCAGAGAGCCCAGTGGGGGCTTGACCCCAGGACCCTGAGATCATAACCTGAGCCAAAGGCAGAGGCTCAACCCACTGAGCCACCCAGGCGCCCCCTGACTGCTCCTTTTAAAGAAACATCTGTAGTCTCTCTCTAATACTCTCTGTCCCCTTTTCTGATTCTTTTGTCCTAAGGCATTAGTAGACATCTATCTTTAATTTACTTGTTCTTCTCATTGGGATATTATCTGTCTCCCCTCCACTACAGGGCAGAAGGTTTTGTTTTATTCCCACTATTATGTCTCCTACACTGAGGGTAGAAACTCGCCTGTTACTATTGTCCCGCTGGTACTAGCTGGATGGGGCTGAGACAGAGAGCCAGAGACTTAAGAATGCATGTTGGCGGGCACCTGGGTGGCTCAGTGGGTTAGGCCTCTGCCTTCAGCTCAGGTCATGATCTCGGGGTCCTGGGATCGAGCCCCGCGTTGGGCTCTCTGCAGAGAGCCTGCTTCCCTCTCTCTCTCTCTGCCTGCCTCTCTGTCTACTGTGATCTCTCTCTGTCAAGTAAATAAATAAAATCTTAAAAAAAAAAAAAGAATGCATGTTGGTGGGGCGCCTGGGTGGCTCAGTGGGTTAAAGCCTCTGCCTTTGGCTTGGGTCTTGATCTGAGTGTCCTGGGATCTAGCCCCACATTGGGCTCTTTGCCCGGCAGGGAGCCTGCTTCCCCCTTTCTCTCTGCCTGCCTCTCTGCCTACTTGTGATATCTGTCTGTCAAATAAATAAATAAAATCTTAAAAAAAAATCTAAATTAGCTTGTGGTCAGTTCAAAACGTAAAAAAAAAAAAAAAAAAAAAAAAAGAATGCATGATGGCTGAAGTGCTCAGCATGGAAAAAGGCACATAAGGTAGCACATAATTGGTAGAGCCTGACCCTGGGAGACAGGGGAGGTAGAATCAAATCAAGAGCCTTGCTAGAGGGGCTGGCCTTGAAAAGGCAGAGAGAGAATTCTCCCTCTGAGGTCAGCCTGAAGGAAGCGAGGGTAGGTCCAGATACCATGTTGGGAAGGAAGAGAAACTGATTAAGAAGTCACTAATGAATTAGTTATTCATTCACTGATTTACTGCTCCCCTACCTCATTTGGGGAGTTATGCCAGGGACTAAGGGTGCAGAGGTAACTTCGTCTTGGGTAGAAGCAAGGTCAGCAGCTGAGAATGAAAAGAAGAAAGAGTTATGGGAAGCTTTCGGGAAGAGCAAAGGTTTGGGAACAGCTGTTCAGGGCACTATAAGTGGAAGGTAGTTAGGACACGTGAAAGGACTGCTGAGTAGTACAGAGGGCCCAGCTGAGACTGTCCCAGAGCCAGCTGGCACAGGTATCTGATTTTTTCCAGTAACATTTGCAGCCTGGGAGCAGAATCGGAGAAAAGCAGATGGTTGGAATAAATTGTCCCGGGGATTGCTGGGGGTGAATGTTGGGGCAGGAGCAGGGAGTGAGGGCAAATTGAGGGATCAACCCATAAACCTCACCAGCCACCACCTCTTTAATCACCCTGGTGTGGCTCACCTGATTTGGAAGAATGACGCTGACTGACAGCTGCGCCTCCTTCCCCCCAGGAATCAGTCCTGGCCTTAACCAAGTGTACCCAGTATGAATTGCTCCACAAACTTTGAATAATGGAAATGTTGAAATGTACTCTTTGGGGCCTCATGAATTATCCAGAAGGGGTATCCATCTGACTTCCACAGAATGATGCTTTCAAAGCTGGTCCTCAGTACACAACAAACATTTGTGGCCCATTCTGGGGTGAATCCTTGCTTACTGAGCTCTGGAACAGGCAGCTGCAGTCCTTTGAGGGAGGACGACCCTCGTCCGATTTCAGGTTCATTTAGGAGAATCCCTTTAGTGAGTTCCCAAGGACATGCTTCTACTAATGGGGGAGTCTTTCTCATACATTTTCCTTTATACAAATCCCCATTTGCCATAACTTTTGGATACTAATTAGGACCGGTATGTACTCTCTTCCGAGCCAAACATACAGCTGATTAGTCCCTTGGTCTTAGGTTCACCTTGCCTTCACCTCTCCACTTGACTGCTTAACAATATGCTGTTAAACCTGAGCCAAGCTGGCTCATTCCACTCTTGGCCTGTCCTTCTTAGGACTTTATCGGAAATAGTTACAACTACTCTCCCCAAATACATAGTATGAGTCTGCTACTCTCTTGGGAGAATCTCTTATGTAAAATTCCAAGTCGGGATTGATCAAATGATGCATGCAATCATTAAATGCCTGCTCTTGTTGGCCACTTCTCCTTCCTACCTGGAACTTGACACTCTCACCCTTGGGTTCATGGTCCTGTGAAGGCATCATTATTTTTCTTTGTCAATTAAAAACATTTTACTTCTGCACTCTGTCTTTTTATAGCTTTCTATACAATTCAACTATGATCCTCTTATGTTATATGTAACATTTGAACAATTTCAGATTTTTTGATCTATGAATTCTGGAAATCGGAAGAATATGAAGATCATTGTATTGGAAATGAGCCATCTGGAATAGTTAGAAATGACTAGACACCAATGTAACGAGTCAACAATAAAACTAAAAGACAAAAAACACAAGCTTGCCCTCTTGTCTACTTTGTTCTCCTGACAAGGAAAGGACTTATTGCTAGGGAAAGAAGGTTCTCCTGGGACTTGGCTAGAGCTGTCCACACCTGTCCCCAGTGGTTGGAGAGATCCACTGTATCACTGTCATATTTGAGTCCCTTCCTGTGATCCAATAAATGGACTATCTCCAGTGTTGATCCTTTGCTCTTCTGTTCTATTGGAGAAGTCGAGTTAGATAATGGTAACCTATCAGATGTTCTACCTTGATCTCCAACCGCTGTTCTCCATGTGACTCTATTTTACATTCTATAATCAAGTTCACATTCTTTTTAATTAAGATTTTTAAAAAATTTTTATTTATTTGACAGAGATCACAAGTAGGCAGAGAGGCAGGCAGAGAGAGAGTGGGTAGCAGGCTCTCTGCTGAGCAGAGAGCCCGATGCGGGGCTCGATCCCAGGACCCTGAGATCATGACCGGAGCTGAAGGCAGAGGCCCTAACCCACTGAGCCACCCAGGTGCCCCTCAAGTTCACATTCTTGAAGCACTACTTTGACCCTGTTAGTCCTTTGCTTAAAAACTTTCACTAGTTCCCTACTGTCAACTAAAGAGTGAATTCTCCTAATCCTGTCCCTCAGGGCTGCACTTAACAGGCTTCTGCTTGCATCCTGCTAATGTTCCATTACCTGGTGTGTTTGATATGGCCACACCTCTTGGGAGGGAGGAGACCATATAAGGGTGTGATCCCCAGGGGGCACTGTGTATCCCACTACCACTGCAACAATTGTGCTCTACTCCAGCACTTATTCCATTATTGCTTGGTCCCATTTCTACATTAAAGTTTGAGTTTCAAACCTTGTCTTTTCTCCCAGTGCTAACAAATGCAACTGCAGTGCTTAGCCTTGAGATACTGACCCTTCCATGAACATCTTTCAGTAAAATGAATCTCAGGGAAAAAAACCAAAAAGATGTTTCCACTTCCCCTACAGTCACAGATAATCAGTTACTAGTTTGGTTCATAAAAAAAGAATCCTGAACTTGAGAACTTTCTCAAGAGTATTAATGGCAGTTGCTGGTCCATTGTGAAGACTTGTGTAACCGTCACCATCCTTTCCTGATCTCTGCTACTTGAAAACATGTCCTTGCAAGGATTATTTGGGGGGAAAAAAAAAGAGTTACTGAGGACAGCTGGCCCTCTAGAAATCCTTGCTGTCTCTACAGAATTCTAATCTTGAGCTTCTAAAACTCTGAGTACCTAATTGTTTCCGCTGAAGATGACTTTGCTGTGAGATAATATTTTAAAGCATAAATACTTGTAATTTTTTTAAGCAACCAAGAGGAGCTTTTTGAGTTTTTTGCTTCTTCTTACATGGACTAAGGCATAACAAGCCCCTCGTTCTGATGGATTCTTTCATCAAATGGAGAGTTTGGAGATTTTTTTCGGTCTCATTTAAATCATTAGTATTTAGTTAAATATTTATTTCTCTCTTGACAAGTTGGAATCTCTTTTAAAGAACAACCGATTACATATGTATATCTATATTTATATAAATTATTAATTATATATGCACATTTCATCTTCATTACTCTTCCAACATCTAGCATTATCCTTTTTTTTTCAACAAGCAATTGCTGAGTAATTCCTTTTAGTAGCTTACTCATGATTTCAGTCCTTATGAAGACATACGCATGCTGTCTAATTGATCTTGTCAGGGCAGGAGCACTTGGCACCAAAGTTGGGAGTTTGACCCCTGTAAGGTCAGATCATAGAACAGTGAAACATTTTCATGGCTCTGTGGGCCAGATTACATGTGCAGTGGAACATTTTTACTCTTCTATAAAATGCTTTGAACACTCATTAAATAATTTTGCATCATTCTTCTTTAATTAAACAATGTAGATTTATTAATTATTCTGTGACATGTATACTTTGGTGTATCAATGTATTTGTTTCAACCTATTCTAATTTACTCTTAAAGAATCTAGTTTTAGCTCTAACTGCTACTTATGAATTTTATATAAATACTAAGGAAGTATAAAATGGAAAAAGAGGAGGTACAAAATGACAGATGGAAGGTAAGAAAGAATTATTATGATTAATAATAATTAATATTAGTTACAGACCACATTTGAGCCAGACAGTGAGTATGGTAAAATTTGTGATAGCTTTTAAAATGTTACTTCTTCCTGCTGAAGATCTGACAAGATCCATGCTCTTTAAAGAAGGAAAACTACAGCAAAAATGCCAATTATTAAAGATGTTTCCCTATAATAGTTTCAAGGAATGTTACCTTTTAGAAACCCTCAAAAATGAGAAACATCTGAGAGAAAGAAGTAGGCCATTTCCAAGAAAACCTGAACTGGATTCAGCCTCGCCTTGAAGCCCTGAAGAACTATATTTCCTCTTTGTGTTCTGTCAGTCGTGCAGAACGAACACTATTCCAAGCTGTTCCCCTGATTATGCAGCTTCCTTGCCAATATCATTTCTGTGTTATAGACAGTGACTTCTTTCCACTCTGGTTGTGAAAATGATTTGAATAATCCATTAGCTGGAAAGAATACCTAACAGCCTGCTGTACGGCACACATCTTATCAATGAGTCATCCATAAGGTAAGAGAGAGGGTGGTTCATTAATTAAACATCCTACTCACCTCAGGGCAGAACATATTAGTAATTACCATCTTTATGCTTCAATAATATTATTCTGCGTTGAAGTGAATAATTAAATTACACAGAAACAACCTAGCAAAGATAATTATCATTATCATTATGAAATGGAGAGCAGCACCATTGGCCATACATTATGCTTTTCTAAATAGATGTGCCTAAATTTATTTTCATGGAATGTGTTTTTAAGGTAGAAGACCATTTTGCATGGATTCAGCTAGTTTTTCATTAACACCCTTCAGAGCTTCATATTTTATCAGAAATAATCTGACCAAAATACTGCATATTGTTAATATTCCCTAGTGGAGAATATTAAATGTAAATTCATAACTTGAAGACTTTGCAGATGGTTAGATTTCTTTTAAAGAAATACACATAAACCATCTCACTTCTCAGCAGAAGGTATATATGAGGATGCGGCCGAAGAGGTGCTTGGTAAAAGCGGAAAGAAATAAAAAGTCCAAATCTAATAAAATTATGCACTGCAAGATCAACTCAGAATTTCAGGAACTTCCTCAAATCAAGTCAAACTCTGAAAAAGCTGTTTTCCTTTTTTTGTTAAAGATCTGGTTGTCTAGACTCTCTTTATATTTTCAAGCAGATGTAGTTCCCTTATGTGGTCTAGTCTCCAGGGAAGAGAAGAGCAGGCATTCAGCACCCCTTCCTAGTCCATTCCAGCCAGGAAGTACAGGGCGCATGTTCCTTAACACTTGAATGCTGATGACTCTGCTTTACCTCTGGATCCCTGACCTCCTTCCTGAATCAGGCACTCGTATCTAACAGCCAATCACGTCTCTGTTCAGATGTCCAAAAGAATTTGCAAATATGCGCTACCCAAGATGCACCTGCTACGTCCCCCCTCACCCCGATCCCCAATGCCCACCAACACTGACACTGTCTTCCCTACCAGTTCTTGCTGCCATTAGCTATGCAGGAGCACAGGACCCAAATGGGGGGGGGCGTGGCATCAGTGGTTCTTCTGGCTCTCTCCTGTCATCATCAAACCCTGCCTGGCTTCCTTTCTGAGCACTTTCCAAGCCACTCTCCAGGGCTGCTGCTCCGCTCACTCGAACATCACATCTGGCACAGACTGTGCTCCCAGCCTCTTCATGGGTCCCTGCATTTCCTATCCTGGGTTCCCTTGCCAGCATCTCTACACAGCAGTGGAAGCGATCTTCCCCAAATGCAAGTTAGGACACTCCCTCGGCTTGCTCTCACACACAGAAAAGCCACGATCCAAGGTGCCCTCCAGGCCAGTTCTTGCTACCCCTGACCCTCCCACCCTTGCTCTCCGTGCTCCAGCCACACTGGCCTTCCCACATGCTCTACAACTCAGCAAGCCCCCCACCCCCGCCCCCACTGCCGCAGCGCTGACACGTGCTGGTCATTCACGCTGCCGCTCCACTGCCTCTCCTCAGACACCGGATCTAAAAGTGTCGCCGGCCATGTCCCCTAACTCAGCTTTGTTTTTTCACAACGCACATCACCCCCTGATATTGTGTTATTTCTTTGTTTTTTATTTGTATTTTTATTTATTTGTCATCTACCTGCCCAGCTAGACCTGTCCACAGCTGGCACACTGTAGGCACTCCACAGTTCTTAGTGAAATGAATGACCAGCCGATCGACCCTCGCATTTATGCAATCAGGTCCAGACAAAGCAGCCTGGAAACTTTTCTCAGTGGTGCCATTGTGATTAGTACAGAAAAAGTAGTGCTGGACTCAACAGCATTCCTATTTTGTTCTGAGGATGTAGGTGACAGGAAGGGCCACCTGCTCTGACTGCAGTTCTGCACTGGCTGTACTATGGGCTTCAAAGTCAGCATATTCATGTCAGAGCCTTCCCTCCATGCTGCCCTACCCCCTCCTGCCCAATGCCTTGCCCCTTCCATTCCCACGACACCCTCTTCTTGCTGCTCGGTTGGAGGCCTTGCACTAACTCTGTGCTCAAGTCCTCTGTCCCAGAGGCTGGCTCCTTCTTACCATTCAGAGCTCACCTTCAATGTCAGCTCCTCAAAGAATCCATCCGTGATCACTGAATCTAAAGCAGCTTCTCAGTCACACTAACCGTCATTATAATGGACTTTTCATCCAACCCCTATCACTAGTTTATTTTCTCTCCTTACCAAGAGGCTCTTAAGTTTCAATGTCTCTCTTATTCCCTACTGTATCCCCAGGGCTTGGAACAATGTCTGGCATACAGCAGGCGATTAATAAACATTTGGTGAGCATGAATATGACCTTTGTCTAGCTTGGTGCCTTGAATCCACCGAATACATAAGCAGCGCTTGTTGAAATATTAGCAGAATGCTGATCTCCACACCCCTAAGCTTCCTGTGGACTTGTAAAACGATGTTAGTCTTATTTTGCAAAAAGGAAAGTTTCTCTTTTATTTTATTTTTTTATTTTTTTAAAGATTTTTACTTATTTATTTGACAGACAGAGATTACAAGTAGGCAAGAGAGGCAGGCAGAGAGAGAGGAGGAAGCAGGCTCTCCGCGGAGCAGAGAGCCCGATGCGGAGCTCGATCCCAGGACCCTGGGATCATGACCTGAGCCGAAAGCAGAGGCTTTAACCCACTGAACCACCCAGGTGCCCCGGAAAGTTTCTCTTTTAACCCAAGTGTCTCTAGAGACTTCTTCTTGCAGTCGTGCCGCAGAATAGTTTCTCTTGTTTGAAAAGAGCAAGAACTGTGTTTTATTTATCTGTTTGCAGCACATAGCTGAGTGTCTGACACGTAGCAGGTGCTCAGTAAATATTTATTGAAGAAATGAATGAATGAAACAAATGTCTAGAATAAAGCTAAGGATCTGCTGGCTGGGTGCCTGCCAAAAGTATATAATGGAGCGAAGCTAGACTGCCTGGCAGCGTGTTAGCTCACCTTTCAGAGCTGAGAATTACCCAGTGAATTATCTTGGCCCATTTTCGGAGGTTTGGCTGGCTGCATGCCTCCTGTTCACTAGAGAACCGCATACCCTCTTTACAAATGATGGCCTATCGTGAGGTCTGCGAAGACTCCACATAACTCTGCTTTCTCCTCAGTGAGCAGCACCAGGAGACTCCAGCCTTCCCTGAGAGCCAGAGCACACGCACTGGCCCCTTTACCCCTTGTAGGGTGGTGATTTCTAGGGCAGAGCTGGGAGAGCCTGTCCTAGGTTCTCCCCTCCTGGGCTGTATGGATTTTGGGAGCCTGCGTTAACACTTTAGATTCAGAGACATGGTCCTCCTTGGCCTGAAGCCTATTCCCTACCTCTTCCTCAGACCCCGTAGTACAAAGACCCCTCACCTTCTGGATGTTTGGAATCAACTCCTGCCCATGTCTCCCATGGCCTTTGGTCCACTGGCCTGTGCATCCTGACCTCTGTTGCTGCGTCTTCCCTAAGAGGTACATCGTGCCCCATCCGCACTGAGGCTCTGATGACACCTTTAGCTGAACTACGTCTACTTCCTGGATTCTGAACCCCAACAGAAACATCCGATTCACACTGCACATTCATGACAATATATACCTTCTCCCGGAAATGTTGGAAGTCCTGAACATTCCACCTTCTCAGCTGTCATTGGCTGCCCTGGGTGGAGCATTAATCGTCTCATATTTCCATCTGGTGCTACATGGCAGCTTTGTCTCTGGGCTCTTTCCTTGGACCTACAGTTTTATTTCTAGACTTTATTTCAGTTTTATCTCTTGATAACATGTTCATCAACAAACGGCTGAAGAGATAAATGTTAGATAAGGTGCCCACACAGTGAAAGAGCTTATGGCCCTTAAAAGGATGATCAATGCCTATATTAGAATGGAAGCAACTCCACAATACATTTTTGAATAAAAAGATATGGTTGCAAAAAAGTCTAGTATCATATTATATATCTGGATATAAAGAGAAGTATAAAGTTTGTTTAAGGAATATGGATGGTAGTGAGTTCACAAATACCTGGGCTTTTTTCTTTGTATGTGATGCATTACTGACATTTTCTAATATGAGTGCTATCTTTGCAAAGGGGCCACACAATTAAAAAGAGGAAAGAAAGATAAGCCTTAGAGTAGGGACCTCTTACATGACCATTTCTTCTCAGGTCTGTAGGAAAGGAAGTCAGAAGAAAATGTTGGCTGAGGGAAAGTTTAATAGGTCCAGGCCTCCAAAGGCATGCGGGGCCTCTGAGCCTGTCCCCGCTCAGGAGCAGAAGAGGCTGGCTGTGGGACGCCTGGGTGGCTCAGTGGGTTAAGCTGCTGCCTTCGGCTCAGGTCATGATCCCAGGGTCCTGGGATCAAGTCCCGCATGGCCTCCTTGCTCTGCAGGGAGCCTGCTTCTCTCTCGGCCTCTGCCTGCCTCTCTGCCTGCTTGTGTACTCTCTCTCTCTCTCTCTCTCCTCCTCTCTGACAAATAAATAAATAAAATATATAAAAAAAAAACAAAAAGGAAGAGGCTGGCTGTAAATCCAGCCCATTGCAGGCAAAAGTTAGAAGTCTGTTTACTATTAATCCGATTTTTTCCAAATAGTGCATGATTCTTAGTCTTTAAATCAGCTTCTCTGTTCTTCGTCCTCCTCCTCCTTCTCCGTTTTCCAAATATTTTCCTTCTTTTTAGTTGGTTTTGTTGGCAGTTTTAAAGAAAATCAATTGAATTTGAAAATACAATATATCAAAAATATTTTTTTCCAAAAAGTGAGTACTTGAAAATAATAACTATGATGTGAAGGGCAAATAGATTTACTTTTTTATTTTATTTTTATGTTCAGTTAGAAAAATGGAATTCTTAAGGCCAATATTCTTCTAAACACTTCCTTGTGTTAGGATAAATATCATAACACATAAAAGAAAGTAGTATTATTGGAACGAGAAGTGGTTGATAGAACCATTCCATGGAAGTATTTTACCTTGAAAGCCTCCAAACTGATAGTCCCAGATGGAAGACATTTATTTACTCCAGAGATGGTGGAAAGACAGTACAGATGTACCAGAATATTGGTGGCAGGTTTTCTTAAAACCAGGGGAATAGTGTGATAGGATGAAACCGGTACTACCAGCAGGGACAAACTAAGTTGTATATTCATGTAAAGACTGGAAGTTTATGCTCCTTTAGCTTTGAGGATTCCTAATACAAGTGACTCTTTAACACGGAAAGATAAAGACTTTTCTAGATATTATTTTAAAAATTGGTTTAACTGAAAATGGCTCTCTGCTAGGCCTGGGGAGATTAGCAATGAACAATTAAGACTCTGGGAAGACAAAAGGCCCCTGAGCTGGCAGTGATGTCTCTCAGTGACACTCCAGAGTAAACAAGTCCTGGGGTAACCTCGAAGGGTCATCTCCTACAGGGAAGACCAGGGATTACACAGGGGACCCTGCCAGCCTCCTTGCCCCCAGCACGAGGCTCCCCCCACACAGAGCAGCTGTGTTCTAAACACCATGGTCCAGCTGAGCAAACCATCCTGCGTTACAACCTCCAGGCCTGGATCCTGACTATGTGGGATGGAAGGTAGGGTCAGAACCATCTGAAGGGTGTGAGTCCTTTTAAACTTATATGGAGCGGAGTTCCTAGTCCTTGGGTTGAAAGAGTACCAAAAGACAATTGTCCTCCTCTCTAACGTTCGACACTTTTTTTGTATCCTTAAAGAAAAGAACTATGGGTTGAGCTCTACAAAGGCATCCTGAAGTCTGATATGGGCCCCCCAAACCTGGCTTATTTTAATGTCGCCCCATAGTTTCTTTTCTTACTTTTGAAGGAAATAATTAAGAATAAAACCTTATCCAATTAAAGGGACATGACTCTATTTGGGGCAACCATAGAGAGGCTTCTCAAGAATGATTTAGAGTAACAGCTGAACAGGGTGCTGACCCTGATGCTCCCAGCTCGCCATTCATTGCTTTTCCACTGTGCCACCCTGTCCTTACAGGGGAATTCCCATCACTCCCAGGCAGCCTATTAGGGTGCCATCAGCCATTCCCCCTGCTGTCTCCTCTGCTGGCTAAAGCAAAGCCAAATGGCTTTCTTCTCTACATCCCTTGTTCTCTTCTTTTCTAAGTCGTAGGGAAGGCACACTTTTATTGTCTATCTTGCAAACCAGGGGGGTGGCAAGTTCCTCTTTGGGGGGAGTGGAAACAGAGTGGTGAGCCCCCAGAATGTGTGAGAAGCTTGGTCATCTGGGCCTTTGTGACAACTTGCAAATTCTTATAATATTGTTGGGTGACATCACCAGCAGGGCAGAAAGACTGCTTGGACAGAACCTAATGTACTTATCTAGCAAAGGAAGACAGGTTTCTGGGTGGAACGTGCTAAAGTTTTCCACCATTTCAGCTCCTATGGGGCAGGGGTTGAGGGAGGTGGGAGGTGTTCCAGTGAAGATGTAACTTCTGGAGATCTTTCTTCCAAAGACTCATATTGCTGGAAAGAGGTTTAGCAAACATTTAATGCCATTTCTTGGTTTATCAATGAGCAAAATGAAGTATAATCTCTCTGACTTGCTTAAGGTTACTCTAAAATTTGGGGGCAGAGCTGGGACTTGACGCTTACACAGCTTTATATGAATTATCAGATCCAAAGACATGAATATAGGTACTTTTTAGTTCCAATATTTTATAACATGGGTTCCTTGGGTTTATAATTTTGTCTTTCTCCTTGTTACCCACTGCTCCCCTTTACTCAAGATGTTCCATAGAAGAAGTTACTCCCAACTTACTTAAAATAGCAACTTTTTATCAGCTAAAATGAAATGCTCTTTAGAAGCAATTACTAAATCTAAAGACAAAAAATGAGGTAATCAGTAAACTTAATATTTAAACATTATCCCAGTTTCCCATCGCAATGGAAAATCAGATATAGATACTCATATTTTTACTGTACTTAGAACTTCAAATAAAAATAATTCAATAAAACGCTAGTTTAATAGATGTATAAATTGACCTAAAATGTAATAAATGCTGACAGGTTCTAGTCATTAGAGATATATATTCTGTATATTCATAATATGTTATATCCGTAGCTCAACAACAGAGAAGCAATAAAAGTAAGATATCAAGATTTATTACTTTGATATGTAAAAAACCTTTTGTGTTTCTATAGATAACTATGCATCACTTATAGCTTACCCTTTCGGGTTATTAGGTTCTAGCTGTACTCACCGTCTTTGAGCTACTTTATAACTTTATAAATTATAGGCAACTGATAAATATTTTGATTCTGTCCTACCTGGGAGTGAGTTAATTGACTTCTTCCCACTTTTGGAAAAAGCAGTTTTGTCCCATTTGCAACTCGTCTCAACATAGCTTTACTGCATATAAATTTGTAGTTTTGACTTTGCCTTTGAAACCATTATAACATATTCCTGGTTCTGTCATACCATATCAATAAAATAGATTTTTCAACATGTGTTCATTTTCTAGTTGTATAAGAGAAATGACATTTTTTTCTGAAAATTATCTTTGAACAGATACTAAGGAAGAAATATTTATATTGTGATTTCCTCAGAAGGAGAGTTATTGGTGGGGAAAATCCACCTATAGGGTAAATACTCATGAAAAGGGGAAATAAAATATTTCCCATTAAATAAGGTAGGTGGGTATGTTGGTCCTGAACTAAATTTCAGGAAGGTAAGAAAATCCTACAAAATATGGATATAGAATATATAGGAATAGAACTGTAATAACAGTTTCAAGGAAGTAACAACCAGCATTTAGGTCTTTGCTATTGAATATGGTAACCTTCAGCCACATATGACTATTGAGAATTCGCTCTGTGGCTACTCCAAATTGAGGGGTGCTATCCATATAAAATGGACACCAGATTGGAAAAGAGATAGTATAAAAACATGGAAAATACCCCATTAACAATATTTTATGTTGGTTACATGGTGAAATAGTAATTATTTTTTAAATATTTTATTTATTTATTTGACAGAGATCACAAGTAGGCAGAGACAGGCAGAGAGAGAGAGGGGGAAGCAGGCTCCCTGCTTAGCAGAGAGTCCGATGCAGGGCTCCATCCCAGGACCGAGATCATGACCTGAGCCAAAGGCAGAGGCTTAACCCACTGAGCCACCCAGGTGCCCCCCAAATTGTAATATTTTAGATGAATTTGGTTAAAAAGTACTTTCTAAAATTAATTTTACCCATTTCCTTTTGCAGCTTAAATGTGGCTACTAGGGAATTACAAGTTACATCTATGGCTAACATTATCTTTCTCTTGGATGATGTTGTTACAGAGAATTAAACAAAAAGATAGTATTATTTTACTAAACGTTATTGGCATATTCTTGGGTTTTGGTACCTATGCTGAAGAAAAACAAAGCAAGAAAGATCATAGACTGAAGGGCAGTTACCTAGGAATTCACACAAAGTTAATACGCTTTCTCTATAAATATTCCCATAATACTTAGCTGCCATCACATACAGTTTACAATATAAAGGCAAAAAAGATAATGAAAGAGCACATTAAACAACTTAAAGATCAATAAGCATGCATTGTTGCTGTCCCTTCTGCCCTTGGTGGAAAGTATTGTCAGCTGTATGTGTGTGTGTGTGTGTGTGTGTGTAAGTTCAAGGTTTCCACAAGGAAATGAAAAGAGCCAAGCACTCAAAAAGAAGAAAGAGGTAGAAGCTTGGCTAAGTTTTCTATAGATACGATTGGTTACCTTGGAAACAGTTTAAATTCTTACATCAAGAAGATCCTGAAGTTAACTTATTTTTTTTTTAGAGCAAGTAATATATGGATTTAATGTGTTTCTCACTCCCAAATGAAGTTTAAAATATTTATAGGTACTGCAAATGCATACATTAATTAATGCATAATTTTCACTTATACTGAAAAAGCAAATTATATAACTATCAGGTTAAAAGTCATTAATGTGAGAGATAAATTGAGTGTTTTCAGGAGTAAGGAATAACAAAAGTGCTAAGTACCTTCCACTCCCAGCCCTAGTCCCTTTGTCACAGATATCCACAGT
The DNA here is from genome assembly GCA_004024625.1 of Mellivora capensis. NCBI lineage: Eukaryota > Metazoa > Chordata > Mammalia > Carnivora > Mustelidae > Mellivora > Mellivora capensis. Next base: position 39,894 of record PISX010003135.1, on the reverse strand, counting down.
TAGTAGTTTGGGACACGTCCTAAGAAATAGATTCTTGCTCTGTGTGTGTGTGTTTGTGTATGTGTGTATGTTTATGAAAAAGAGAGACAGAGGCAGAACGAGAGAGAGAGAGAGAGAGAGAGAGAAAGCAGGGGTGGCTGTGGACTCTGAGAAACAAGCTGAGGGTTTTGGAGGGAGGGGGGGGTTGGGTGAGCCTGGTGGTGGGTATTAAGGAGGCCATGGATTGCATGGAGCACTGGGTGTGGTACATAAACAGTGAATTTTGGAACACATACACACAAAATTAAATTTAATTTTTAAAAAACTAATGATGTTTGGTGGCTAACATAACACAGTTAAATAAATAAATAAATAAATAAGATGACACAAAAACTTTGACATTGTCAACAGTTTTCTCAAAGAGCCTTTCAGTTTTTTGACACTCAAACTGCTTTCTTTTGAAAGCTTATTTGGCTTTAACCCTTACTGATTTTCTGTGCCTCAGTTGCTAACCAGTTTAATTGCAAATGTGTTATGTAATATTTGAATGTTTCCCTAGTATCATGTTCAATGGCTTCATTAAACTTGTCTTTTAACAAAAATAAAAAAGAAAGAAAGAAAGGGTGGTAAGAGATGTTGTTATATAAACTACATTTTTTAAAAAGACTTTATTTATTTGACAGAGAGAGAGCAAGCACAAGCAGGGTGAGCAGCAGGCACAGGGAGAGGGAGAAGCCGGCTCCTTGCTGAGCAGAGAGCCTGTAATGGGGCTGGATCCCGGAACCCCGGGATCATGACCTGAGAAGAAGGTTGCTGCCTAACCGACTGAGCCACCCGGGTACCCCTATAAATTACATTTTTAATGCATGAATATTGTCTTTGGAAAGTTAGGATGTGTAAGCAATACTCACATCTATCTAACTGGGGGTCTTTTCACTGACAACCTCCACTGTCTATAGTGCCAATTATTTGACTTGCTGAACTGATGTTTTTGGACATGTACCCATGGCCGTGTCTCCATTAATTAGGCTGGGAGCTCCCTGAGGGCAGAAATCAAATTTATTTAAGGGCACCAAGCATCTAGCACACAGATATGTCCACGGTGGGCTCTCAAAAATGCTTTCTCAAAAATAGATATTTCTTGTTTTTATCAGTGAATGCTTGCTGATTATATAAGATAACCTACCTTAGTCCTTAACACCAGATAAGGTAATAGACAAACTGCTTGGTTATTGATAACTACTCACATCCTAGCAGGCAGGATATTCTGTTAAGTCTAGGTTTTTGGTGATCCCATTCTTGAGAACCGTAATGCTCAAAGCAGGCTTAAAGAACATCCTTAGAGTGAATCATCATAATAAGTGCTTTACATACTTTGATTCATTGAATCCTCACGACAACTCTGCACAATGAGGAATCGGATGCACCCAAAGTATTAGGCAGCGGCCCTGGAAACTGAACCCAGGCTCTGACTTCAGAACTCACACTCTCAATCATTTTTGACTGAATTAAACCAGAAGTTTATATTCCAAAACTTCCATGACTTTTCCATACGGTCATGGTAGACAACAAGGAACTGGTTAAAATTTTCAAACAAATAAGCACCAAAATCCTAGTGACAATAAATTTATTGCACATTTATCTTTTTCATTATGCTCCCATTCACTGGCTCCCACTCATTCCATTTGAGAGAATGACCATGTGGTTAAGTGGGAGGGTCTCAGAGAAGGACTGAACAGGGCTGAGAGTTAGGCTAGGATAAGGTCTCTTATCTAGGTCAGAGAGACAGGTGAGAAAGGAAGGAGCACTTGAAGGATTCCCTTTCCTGCCTCTGCTAGTTCCCCATGGGTAGTGACATTTCTAATAACAAAGGAGACCGGCATGCATTGCTACTCTGTGGCCTAATTTTCATCTTCTAAATTTGCTATCGTGTACTTTATGCTCTTATAAGGTAAATGACTCATCACTAATTAATCAGTGCCATGATGCTAAATTTTGACCAGAAGACTGAACCAAAGCCAAGTCAACCTGGCTTTCAGTTAATTGGAAAAATTAAATGAGTGAGAGAAGCCAGTTCTTCCAGGTGTAAATAATCTGCTCTATTTAAAGGCATCAGCGAAAAATATTTTAATACCAACAGACTCTAATAAAACTGTCCAGCTCTCCTCTTCAGCATGTAATTGAAGTTCTGTACGGACGTAAAATTGAAAGTAAAGAAGGTAGGATGTTATACACTAAGTATGATGAAGAATTTGTGTTGAATTTTATCAAGGTTCTCTTGTCTTCTGAGGACAAAATATCCCTTATGGTTAGACCCACTTGCTCTTTGCAAAATTGCTCCTACTGGGTGTCAACTGTGTGCCACACACTGCGGGGGGGTCGTGGGGAGCTGCCCACTTCCTTTGTGACTTTGCACATGCTGTTTCTGCCACCTGGATCCTGGGAACAGCTTGGAGTCTCTGGCTAACGAGTACCATTCTTGAAGTTTCTGTTTCACTTCCTCTAGAAAGCCTTTTCTGCACACTTGCCTCACCTCCACCAAGTCTGGGTTAGAATCCCCTTGTCTGACCTCCTTCAGTACCTTTGTACTTACTACTGGGCTTTTACCCTTGTCACAGTGCCAGCCTATGTGGTTGTCTCCTTCATTGAAATCTATACCCCTATGAGAGGAGGCACTGTCTGTCTTGTCCACCATTGTTTTCCATGTCCTTACTTAGACTGCTTTCTTTTTAAATGTTGTTGATTGTTTGAGGGAGGTGGTATTTAGTGCAATCTGTTGTGGTGTGGCTGTGGTTTTTTTTTTTTTTTTAATTTATTTATTTGTCAGAGAGAGAAGGAGAGAGAGCGAGCACAGGCAGACAGAGTGGCAGGCAGAGGCAGAGGGAAAAGCAGGCTCCCTGCCGAGCAAGGAGCCCGATGTGGGACTTGATCCCAGGACTCTGGGATCATGACCTGAGCTGAAGGCAGCCGCTTAACCAACTTAGCCACCCAGGCGTCCCTGTGGTGTGGCTGTTTTATCACTTGTGTCCTGATGTAGAAGTTACTGGCATGTATGTAGTCACTAATTTATAAAGATCCAATCTAAAGGCTGGACCCATGTTATTGGCAACAGCAGGGGGTTGCTCTGTTCCTACTTGGAAAGCTGTTGTAAACAAGCTGAAAGATCATGGAAAAGTACCCCGCCCACCCCCCAAATTTTTTTTTCACTGAACACCTGCCCAGAGAAGCACCACTCGAACATTCATGAGACATCATGATGAAGCCGTCTTCCTAGATTTTTTTTAATAATGGCTGGACGTTATGTTACCCTGGTAATCATCCTCTGACTTAGCTCCTGTTTTATCCTTTCTCTGACAGCACTTTTTGAAACCTGAGATTCTTGTGACAACTTACTTATCTAAACCTTGTTTCTTGACTTCTTCCCCCATGTGAATGTAAACTCCTTGAGGGCAGTGACCCAGGCTCTACCCTCAGTTCCTAGGACAGTTCTCAATATATAGGTGTTCAATAAAAATGTTCCTCTAGATTATAGCTGTCCTCAGACCTTTGATCATAAATGCAGAAATGATGGGTCTGCATAGAGGGGAAAGGATAGGTTGTATTTCTGTTTTGCTCAAAGTTGTATCCCCAGAATGGATTATGGTGCCTGGCATACTACAGGCACTTAATAAGTATTCACTGAATAAACGACTGACTAAACCATTCAATTAAAATTTTATTTCAAGTTATAAATCAGCATTGACATTCATAGGCCCATGCTAATGGTAAACAGGTAATTAAATAAATAAATGGAAGAGCTTTGCTTGAAGTGGAATGCCAGGGGCTGCTGGCAGATGGGGAGGGAGAGGTGAAACTGGAAAAATCATAATTTTGTAGCCATTTTATTAAAAATTGGATCAGGCAAGAGTCACTAATGGATGTGAAATCTAGAGGGAAATCTTGATGAGGAACTAGCTATTAGCAGGCTTTAAAGTGTCTCCCCACAGACCACATATTAGTTATAGGGGAGAAAATTAAACAGTAATTACCTAGTAGAGAAATCAGAAAACACTTGACTGGATGATTAAAGTTAACATCATCAATGAGGGACAGATGGACCTTGTGTGCCTCCAGATACAATACCCCGAGGACACAGTATCACATAGGCAATATTCCCACTGAGAAGGCATAACCTGATGGGGACTACAAAGAACCCCAGTGAGAAAGTTTCTATCTTAAAAGATGCGGGGGGTGGGGGGAGGTAATATTCTGTACTTCCAAAATGTCAATGTTGGAAAAGACCAAAAAAGGCCATAAAATACTCCCCCATCAAAAGAGGCTAAAGAGACACGCCAACCATATGCCACACCTGACCCTAGGCTGGGTCCTGCACAAGAGGGGAGCAATGCTATAAGGCACATTATCACATTGGTTGATAAAACTGAAATATGAAAGGCAGATTAGAGGAGTCTATTATCATTAAACATACTGAAATTGTTAGCACCACCTGTGCTAGATAAGAGAATATCCGCATTCCTAGGAATGTGCACTAAAATCTGGGGTAAAGAGGTGTGACATATGTGACTTACCATCAATTCCTTCAGAAAAAAAATTACATATATTTATATGTATATCTATAAGAAGAGAAAGAGTGCCTGAAAATCACAAAGCCCATTGTGTAAAAATCTTAACAAATGAGTAATTCTGGGTAAAGGATATATGGATATTCTTTGTACTGTTTTTATATTTGCAACTTATCTGTAAGATTGAATTATTTCCAAATATAAAGCAAAAAAAGAAAGGGGGACTAGAAATATGTCAAAATGTATCAGTAATCGGGGCGCCTGGGTGGCTCAGGTGGGTTAAGCCTCTGCCATTGGCTCAGGTCATGATCTCAGGGTCCTGGGATAGAGCCCTGCATCCGGCTCTCTGCTCAGCGGGGAGTTGGCTTCTACCTCTCTCTCTGCCTGCCTCTCTACTTGTGATCTCTGTCTGTCAAATAAATAAATAAAATCTTTAAAAAAAAATCAGTTATCACAATAAATAAAAAAATCACATCATTAAATACTACTTGCCTGAGTTTTAATACTTCGTCCATTTCGGGACGCCAGAGGCTTTTAGCTTATGCATTGTGCAAACTAAAATCTGGTTTAAATTCAAAAGCAAAAGTCGAATAGTGTCAGTGACTATGAGGAAGTATGTAAATTATTGCCGATGACTCAGTGGTCCCCACACTTAGTGGTTCTTTGAGCTCCAAAATGCTGCTCAGTGAGAATTTTTGGAATGAGAGACCCCTGCCTGGACAACAGCATCCCCAAGGAACAGCAGGTTCCTTCCAGCAGCCCAGACCCTGCTTAGGAATTCCCCTTGCCAGAGCTACCATCATCCCCACGCCACCAATGACCCCTGCCCCATCCTGCCAGCTCCCCGTCCTGATGTCAGGTCCCCTCCGCCTGACTTCTCTTAAACTTGCCTACAGAGATAGAGCCACTACAATAGTCGGACCCACAGTGAGAAGCAGCAACTTACAGTTTCTACAGGTACCCCAAACACAAACACCATCTCACGATTCACTACGCACAGTACACAGAGTACCTTCTGCCCCAAGGAATAGCAATCTATGTCAGATGAAAACAAATAGTCAGATTAAAGGGAAATGTTAACTGGAAACAGCCAATTAAGCTTGTATTACGTCAGATTAGTTCAGGCTTACAGCCACATTAAATCAGGACATCAAAAGGCATTGCCCTAGAATGAGAAGTCAGAAAACAGCAGTTTCTTCTGGAAACGGTCTACCTGGGCCCTCCTGTTACCCTCCTCAGGAACACAGCCCTCTTTGTCACAGCCCTGTGTGGCTGCCATTCTTCTGGGGTTGGTGGGTAAGTGATCAGAGAATGATTTCCAGTTGATAATGTGTCAGCTGTCAGCTCCAACTGCATGTCTTAAATGCAGCATATTAAAGCCCGTCTGATTTTTTTTTTTTCTCACCTTCTTTTGGTTTCCTTGTCTATGTTGCTCGGAATTTCACTTGGGCTGACATAAAAGGTTTTATTGATTTGGCAGGAACCAGGAAAAAAAAAAAAAGTCCAAGAAAACGCACAAGCTTTCGGGATGATGCTGGGTGACCCAGGAGGGAGGGGGTCACAGGCAGTACTCAGTGTAACAAACACTAGCTAGGACAATGCATTGGGCCATTTCCTTTCTGGTTTTTGTGCTTCAGTGTCCTGTCTTTCAGGAAGGAACACACAGTTAATATATTGAACGTGAAATGAATCCTTCTGGTTCCTCTTTGCTGCTATCACTCTTCATGGCTAGTCCAGCCGTATGAATGTTTGTCCCGTTAGCTCTTGGCCTGTGGTAATCACCACCGTCGGGTGTGTTGGGGAGTGTATGTTACCTCTCTCCCCCAAAGGCAAAGCTTACCTCTCCTTACTGTCTTCCCTACCAAGTTGGCTCTGAGCTATACACATATTCATGCTGAGGGTAATGTCGATCCTGACCTCTTTTCATCTGGTTAAGCATTTTCCTCACATCTAATACGGGTAATGTAACTGAGGTGTAAAAGGTTGAACTGGAAATCACAGTAAGGCCTAAACCTCAGCCCCCCAATAAAGAGCTTGCCCTCTGACAATGTTATCTGGATCACAATCGTTAAACTGCTTTGCTTACATAAATTATTTGTGAGTTTCGCACAGGACCTTTGTTAACAACACGGACCGTGTAATGACCATGTTTGAAAGTGGGAGGTTCAACGAAGGAGAAATAGAGTATATTACACTAGTTCACGCCACGTAACACAGAGACGAGGCTTAACCCTGGGAGTGCCAGAATTTAAATCTTTTGTGATAGAAAGCATTTGAAAAATATCTTGTATAATTTGCTCCTCTCTTGGAACTGAAGAATCTACCTGTCCCACCTCTACCTATTCCCACCCCCCAACTTCCAGCCCTCCCTTACCCCTTCCCAAGTTGAAATCCAGCATCTGACAAATCTTGCTCTACTGCCATTGACAAGATATTCTTCTTCCCCTGTCCTTAACAGAGAAAATAAAACCTTTCAAAGCTGAAATATTTAAAGGGCTATGGTTTGGTCATGTAGAGAGCTGAAGGTTCTGCCCTGGAGTTGAGGGGTCTACCCCTCCCTCCCTGTCTGGTCACAGCTGTCCATCAGCCCCATGGTGCCCATTTCATCCCTGACACCACCAACACTACACAATTGCTTCTCTGCCTCTCCTTTTGTTCTAGTTCTTCAATTCTTGCTTCTTACCACGTCTCCCATGTTTCTCGCTTTTGTGCCTTTTCTGGACAGGATCGATCAACAAGGGTGCTCCTTTCCCTGCCAGCCTTCCTTCCCCTTCTCTTTCTGGGCAGACCAGATACTGAACCAACTTCTGAGCATCTCTTTGTTTGGCCTCAGCTCTCCTTAACGCTGACTTTTCCAGATGCTCAGGAGTCTCTTTTTGTCCTAAAATCCTCTTGGAGGGATAGTCTGTGGTACAAATTACTAGATCTGAACAATTTCAGGGAAACTGGAGGTTCTGGAAAACTGGATTCTGGCTATTTGAGGGTTTACTCTCTAAATCGATGGGAATTTACTAGGCATTTCTTCCTCCTCTTCCTCTTCTTCTTCTTCTTTGAAGATTTTATTTATTGACTTGACTGAGAGAGACAGCAAGAGATGGAGCACAAGCAGGGGGATCAGCAGGCAGAGGGAGAAGCAGGGTCTCCACTGAGCAGGGACCCCAATGCGGGGCTCTATCCTTGGACCCTGGAATTATGACCTCAGCCAAAGGCAGACACTTAATGACTGAGCCACCCAGGCACCCTTTAAATTTTTTTTAAAGAAATGACTGCTTCTTTAAAATCTATGATTCAGGAATCAGAAAAAGGCATGTGAGATCTCTCTTTTTTTTTTTTTTTTTAAATCCTTGTTTCTTTTAGGTAAGAAGTTAATTCTGTAGTTCAGTTAAAAGATGCCTCCACATAGAGAAAGATCAAAATGATAATCTCTACTGGTTTCCTTCACACATTTCAAAATAAATGCAGGCTCCAGACAGGACACCCACCTTAGCAGATAATTATTTTTGTTCTGCAGGAGAACATCAAGCTTCAAATAACTAATTGATTCAATGAATATTTATGAATCCTGAAGAATGTTTAAACAGGCTCAAAACATCCTATTAACTACTTTTTCAACAGGAATGTAATTTTTTTTTTAAATGATTCCTTTTCACTCTCTAAGGTCCAGGTGAACACTGACCCTGCCTGGAATCCTAAAATGATGGCTTGCTGCCATAAAGCATGTAGGCTAATTCCGTACATGTGCTTAAATCATCAGATTGAGAGTGAATTTCCATAATACAATATTTTGGCAAGCTGGTATATGATTATATTATTCAAGTAACACACTGTGTTTTAAACTGATAAATGAATATGCATTATAGGTAGTAGTTAGAGAGTAACAAAACTGAGAAAAGCAAAATAAAGGGCTTTCAGAGCTCTGTAATTTCCCCTAAAGCTGTAATACCTCTGTGTCTTGTTTGCTCCTTCACATCACAGCTGGACAAGGTCCATCAGGAATCAGTTCCCATTTGGAGTCAAGCAAAAGGGATGACTATTGAGAATTCTCATTGACTAGGAATGCTGCTATATTATAAAACCTTAAAGATGAACAGTTTAAGATGAACATATGCTAATGTTCAACTCTGGATATATGTCATTCCCTTTGCAAACATCTTTTTTTGCCATAGAGTCAATGAGTTTTCTGCAATGTGATACTTGACCTATTCTATCTGAAACAACCATAAAAAGGTGTCTCACATACACACACACACATTGAATGATATGTAGCCATTAAAAAAAACCCAAAAACCACAATGAGATCTTGCCATTTTTGACAATATGGATGGACCTGGAGGGTATTATGCTAAGTCAAATAAGTCAGACTGGGAAAGATAAATACCATACGATTTCACTCATAGGTGGAATCTAAAAAATAAATAAATAAATAAATACATAAATACATAAATAAAGAAAAAACAGAGTCAGACTTATAAGTACAGAGAACAAACTGGTGATTGCCAGAACTTCTCTTTTCACGGGTATTCCTTTGGGACACAGTTCTGTTGGGAGTTTCCATGGTTGGCTGAATTCCTAAATCCCTTACAGCTTATTAGGGGCTGATATCTTGGTCTTTGTCCAGCACTGAGATGCAGCCTCTTATTAAGTTATAGCAGTAGTAATTTGTGAACCAGGCTGTTACTTCTGGTATTTCTTCTGGAAGGGGGTCCTGCTTAGCTGACAGATTTGTGCCTTCATATTTAGAGTTCAGGTAATTGAAAGTTACTAAGTAAGTTCAAGAAGTGATTTCAGTATGAATTTCACTTACATGCCATAGTCTGAATTTCCTTTTTTTAAAATCTGTGGAATAATTTTATTACTAATTTAAGAAAGTGTAGAGTTCTAGGGGTGCCTGGGTGGCTCAGTGGGTTAGGCCTCTGCCTTCGGCTTAGGTCATGGTCTCAGGGTCCTGGGATCGAGCCCTGCATCAGGCTCTCTGCTCGGCGGGGAGCCTGCCTCTCCCTCTCTCTCTGACTGCTTCTCTGCCTACTTGTGATTTCTGTCTGCTGTCTGTCAAATAAATAAAATCTTAAAAAAAAAAAAAAAGAAAGAGAGTGTAGAGTTCTAAATACATTTAACATCTGCCTGAGTCAGACGGTAATCACAATAAACATATTGAGTCCAAAAGCTGATTTCCATATATACTTTCACATTTTTTGCACTTGATTTTGCTACTTTATTCTGATGTATAGCTGAAAAGACAATGTCTGAGAGGCTTCAGGTTAAGGAAAATCATTAAGAACAATTCTGACCTACATTTAAATTGGTAATTCAGAGCCTTATTTAAACTTACTGAAATGGCATGTTTACTTCCATGTTCTGGAAAACAATTAAGGATTTCATAAACACAAGGTCAAGTGAGTCCTGTAAACTCATCATTCATAAACCATCACTGATTCTAGGAGATCTGTCTCCCTCTCCCCCGCATATCACCATGCAGGGCTTCTTCTTCTTTTTTTTTTTTTTTCAAAGATTCCATTTATTTGACAGAGATCACAAGCAGGCAGAGAGAGAGAGGAAGGGAAGCAGGCTCCCCACTGAGCAGAGAGCCCGACACGAGGCTCGATCCCAGGACCCTGAGCCGAAGGCAGAGGCCCCAACCCCCTGAGCCACCCAGGCGCCCCCACCATGCACGGCTTCTGTCCAAACCTTTCACTTTAACATATCTGTGTTCTGCCTCCTGACCTAGTCTCCAATGCCCTGACTTAGATCGATGATTATTGCTTCAATGATCGATGATTATTGCTTCAATGAGCTGCTTTGCTGGCTCTGACTCATGCTTGACACTACTTCAGTCAGCCAACAAATTTGACTGAGTGCCCACTACGGGTCTTCTGGTGCTACTCTAGAACTGGAGATCGGGCCGGGAGCAAACAGGCCCTCCTCAGGCTGCCTCAGGCTTCCCCTCTCAACTAGGATTTGGACCTTTCAGCAGAACCGCAAACACGGCAATGGTCAAGACCTATCTATGTGGCACAATTTTTTAGTTTTATAAAGACAGCACCTCTTTCAAAGCTCACCTAGTCTTAAACCTTGTTTCTAGATGAAGGTGTGGATTACGAAGAGCTCCATAAGGTAAAATGGGAACGTTTGGCAATGTGATTAAAATGACTCTACTGGCTGAGGAAAAAATTTCCATATGTATTAATAGAAACCAGTTAATTGCTTCGGAGAGTCAGAGACTTAATTTCTTCTTCTTTCTCAAAGCCCTTTTAACCTAAGAGTTTCAATGTTCTCTAATAAATATTTCCTAGAATTTCTCTCTATGACAAGCAGCTGCTGAATGCAAGTCTTTGTCAGCTGATCCTTAAATAGAAGTTCCTGGCATACAAAGAAATGAGCCAAGGCCAGGTAATGATTCATTTCAACACATACAGCACGCCTCCATTTTCCAAGGCCTTAATCTGAGTTACAAACAATAACAAGATCTCTTTCCTTGAAACACTTACAATAGCAAGAAATAGAAAACATCAACTATACAGCTTACTATTTCCTTTTTTCCCCCTATGCCTCTCAATTCCTTCTCTTTCATTTTATCAGTTTCTAAACTTCCGGGCTTTGGAAATTGGTCCCTGGCCAGAGAGAACACTGTATAAAGCTGAGAGGAGGGAGAGGGGAGACTGACATTGAGAAACTCACCTATCACATATAAGAATATATTATAAAGCACCAGGGATTAAAAATGCATAGTACCAGTTAAAAATACAAGACTAGAATGATAATACAGAACAGAAGTCCTTGGAATGGAGCCACGCCTATGAGCTTAATAAATTACCATACTGTGTAAAAAAATAATGGACAAATAAGTAATGATTAACAGATATAAGTTAATAAGGGATGAAATAATCTATTGGTTATCATAGAAACCATAAATTCCAGGTGGAAAATAGAATTTGATGTAAAAAAATCTTCAAGCTTAAAAAAACTATAAATGAGACGGTGGGGACTGCAGCAAAGGAAAAAATTATTAATGATAAAATTAATAACTGAAAACTTTGTTCAGCAAAAGGTTCCAAATAAACAATACATCGTTACTCCTGATGAATATGATCAGCTTTAATATGACAAAGTAATATCATTTTATAAAAAGCAATATCCTCTCTTCATTGTATAAATGGTTAAAAGGTACAAACAGTGACTCATCCTTTGGCAGACCTCATCTTCATCCTCCAAGACCTAACTCAAGGTCACCTTCTCTGTGATACTTCTACTCCAAGTAGAGACAACATGTTCCACTGGCTCCTAGAGACTCCATAAGGCAGTAACCCATTTTATTCCATTTCATTGTAATTTACCCTTCTTATGTTTGTTTCTTTTGATAATTTCATCAGCTAATTATCTTTTTAGCCTTGCAAGATGCACGCTCTACATAATGAGTGCTAATGTTTCCTAACTGAAAAGAAAATTCACATAGAACCAATCACTTTGAAATCGTACAAGAATCATCATTTCTCTGTACTGGGATTTTTCTAAGCACTATGAAGGAAAGAGGGGGAAGGGCAAACTATAAGAAATTAATAGTCTGAACAACTGCTTCTAGCAAGGATAGAAAAGGGAAAAAAAATATAGTGAATAGGTGCTAAAAAAATTCTACCAGTAAATTGTATTAGTTAGGAGTGAGGCTATTTTCTGAAGCAAATAAACCTATGGCTCAAACACAATATAAGTTTATGCCTTGTACATATCATGTCCCAAATGAATGTGGCTGATTGAGTGGTTGGGGAAGATCTCTTTCTAGAAGTGATTTCTAGAAACCCAGGCTCCTTCCATTTCCTGGTTGTACCATCTTTACCCTATGGCATCCAAGATTCTGCATCTAGCCCTTTAAAAGATGAAAATAGGAGGTTGCCTGGATGGCTCAGTCAGTTAAGCGGCTGCCTTCAGCTCAGGTCATGATCCCAGGGCCGTGGGATCCAGTCCCCCATCAGGCTCCCTGCCTGCTCAGTGGGAAGTCTGCTTCTCCCTCTCCCATTCCCTCTGCTTGTGTTCCCTCTCTCACTGTCTCTCTCTCTCTGTCAAATGAATAAATAAAATCCTTAAAAATTAAAAAAAAAAAGAGGAAAATAGGGACGAAGAAAACAAATTCACTTCTTTTTTTTTTTTTTTTTTTAAGAACAAAGGGAGCTGGAACTCTTTTTTTTTTTTTTTAAGATTTTATTTATTTGTTTGACAGAGAGATCACACATAGGCAGAGAGGCAGGCAGAGGGAGAGGCGGAAGCAGGCTCCCTGCTGAGCAGAGAGCCAGATAAGGGGCTCCATCACAGGGCCCTGAGACCATGACCTGAGCGGAAGGCAGAGGCTTAACCCACTGAGCCACCCAGGCGCCCCAACAAATTCACTTCTTAACCACCATGGCCTGGAAGTAGTATACATGACTTTGGCTGGCATTCTGTTGGTGTGCTCTCATCACACAGCCCACCTAAGTGTAAGAGAAGCTAGAAAATGTAGTCCTTAACTGTACCTACCTCCCAATAACTATGCAATGGAAGAACACGAATAAATCTGACGGCAAGTTAGCTACGTCTACTTCTTAAGGATTCCCTACACCATCTTTGGAATTCTTTGTAAATAGATATCTACACACACACACACACACACACACACACACACAGGTCTTATAGATCTTTGAGAAATGCAAGGTTGGGGCTACAAGCAAGCCAACAGAGGTATGATTATTCCCCAAATTAAAATGTTGAGTGGTTGTCCCTAACTATCTCAATTCAATCAGATTCTACTTTAGAGTAACAGTTCCCAGACCTTTTGAAATAATTACCCTTCATACTGTGAACCAGGCACTACCAAACAATGTGGCAGGGGTTCATACCACCTCAAGGGAATTACCAGTTTAGGGGAGAGGAAAGACACAAAAGCAGGTAATTGTAATGTCAAGGATAAACTCAATGACAAAATATGCGTAGATTAAAATGCCTAAAAGGGTTAATTATCTTTCTAATTCTTAGTGTTTTCCCAGTATTCTCTCTGGATGGACAGATAAATTCACCTGAGATTCCTTCCAGATCATGTGGACTAGCCTACATGCCTTTTAAATAATTTCCTAATCTCTGTTATATTAATGTGTGAGAGCTGGGACGGGGTAAAGTTCTCTACTTTTCTAACATGTGTTCTGTTGTTCTATCCTGTCGTTCACTGATATGGTGTCATATGATGACACAAGCAGTCACAGTAAAAGCTCTTTTTTGTTGTCGGTCAAAGATGGCTCTAAGTATAGTATTTAAATCTCTGAAAGAATGAGTTCATTTAATAGAAAGGAGGTTTGGACAGAGATAATATCAAATCTCATTTGGAGCCCTTTAAGCCCTAGGGATTTTTTTTTAAGGTCTCGACAGAAATGCTTGCCATAATTTAAAATAAATATTTAGTGAGTATTTACAAAGTAAATTACTCGGAGCTGAATATTGTTAGATCTAAAGACATTTACTCTATGTAGTCCCAAACTAAAGATTTTCCTAATTCTATTGATAGCAAAAGGGATATTTAAACAAGATGACACACACATATATATTTATTATATATTAGATCTTATTCGTAATAACAACATAGAATTAGGATGGGTGGGTGCTGTGAAATTCATACCAATGAATCCACATTATGCTGTTTTCCTTATGAAAGTTTCCCACCTCAGCCTTCAGAAGCTCACATGCTTTTGCCAGAAATAATAAATATTTTGACTAAATAATAGCACGCTTTTTGGTTACCAGCTGTGACCTCCAGAAAAATGAGAAAGGCAGATGGCAGAAAGCAGTGACACATTAGAATGTGAGTATTTTAAAATACTTTCTACTGTACTCAGGTTGTCTATATGTTTCTAAAGAATAGGGTGTCCAGTTAGATTTGTTCAGATAGACAGAAAATGATTTCTGAGCATAAATATGTCCCAAATACAGCATGGGGGGGGAATACTTATACTAAAAATGTGATCATTATTTATCTGTAATTTAAATTTGCCTGGATGGTTTAGACTTTTCTTTGCTACCTCAGGCAACCCTACTGAAAGTTCCAGTCCAGATCTTTTAAATGTCAGCATAATACGTGTCTATTGTTCCCTCACAATCTCGTTCAAAACAAATTTGATCAAAAACAATGTTAGAAAAAAATGGAGAGTTTCGATTGTAGGTGCTGAATCAAAGAGAGCTGTACCTCCTCACAGTAGGGTTTAATTCCTGAGAGGAGAGAGAGCCCTTGATATTTCTGTCAGAATAATGGCGGATGTCAAGTCCACTGCTTTGGTTTTCCCTTCTGCCCTCCCCTTGCAAGATTTTGTATGCATTGCCGGAAGGAGGAATTAACTACCAATCTCAAGGAGCCAGCCAAGCCATTTTCTTTTTCCTTTCTTTCTTTTTTTTTTTTTTAAAGATCTTATTTATTTATTTGACAGAGATCACAAGTAGGCAGAGAGTCAGGCAGAGAGAGAGAGGAGGAAGCAGGCTCCTTGCTGAGCAGAGAGCCAGATACGGGGCTCAATCCCAGAACCCTGGGATCATAACCTGAGCCAAAGGCAGAGGCTTTAACCCACTGAGACACCCAGGTGCCCCACCAAGCTGTTTTCTAATCTAGAAATAAGAACCCATGAAATAATTAACAATGCTAATTATTTAAACATAAATATCTTTATATAGGGGCACTTGGGTGGCTCAGTTGGTTGAGCATCTGGTTCTTGGTTTTCAGCACAGGTTGGGATCTCGGGTTCCTGGGACTGAACCCTGCTTCAGGCTCAGTGCTCATCGGGGAGTCTCCTTGCCCCTCTCCTTCTCCCTTTGTCCCTCCCCCCACTCGTGTGCTCCTGCTCGCTCTCAAATAAATAAAGAAGTCTTCAAATAAATAAATAAATATCTTTGTATATGCAGAGTGTTGCAGATTTGGATTCTTTTCAGAAATGCAAGCATACTGAATTTGCAAGCCAACTTTGTGAAACCTTCTATTTGAGACTCCAGTGACAAAAACAAAGACTCAGAGGACAGTGAGACTCACAGGGAAGGTGATGAAGATGATGATTTGGCAGATGAGCGCAAACTCTCACCAGCAAGCCCAGTAGAAGGGTCTGGAAACCTGAACCCTGGGCTGAGAGTGACAAAGATGTCTGACCTTCCTGCCAAGGGACCCAGGCAGATTTAAACACTCAAATTTGTAGGTAGATTAGAAATTAAAGGTTAGGAAGGAAACGTAACTTGTAGACCAAGTCAGCTGGACTCCCTGTTAATGAAGCAGTATCTATTTCTTCTTTAACCTCCTAGGTATTATTCTGCAAAGCTTAAAAAATCAAAGCAAGCCCTCCTGCCCCCTAAAAAAGATATATGTGAGATTTCAGACTTCAGAAAAATTGTGTGAATTCCCTCTGCAGCTGCAGAAGTGGCATGAAACAAATATTGCTTTCCATTCTTGCTATCAACCACGTACTATATGGATGACTTAATTATTATGCAAGATGGTACTGAATCACAATGATGTGTAGTGGCTGCTAATGAGAAGTCATAAATCAAAGTCCTTAATGTTAAGCTCGGGCTACAAGATGTAGTTCTTTTGAAATAGCATAAGGATGGCTACGTGTATGGGCATATATGTGCAATACTAGCTCTTAGAGATTTGGCTGCTTCTTGATACCCAGTTAAAATATTCAGCATGTAACCCATCCTTCCTGTCCTTTGTCATGTCTTTGTTTCCTGTAAGTGCCACATAGAGCAGAGCTCTTTGCAAAGGTGATGAGAAAGGGTGGGCAGGAAGTGCCTGAAAATGCCACAGAATGATTCTGGTTCCATGAGTTTCTTCCCTGACAGACCCAATACAGGAAGCATAGTGACTTGCCTAGAATGAGAGGCTGGTTTTTGTTGGTTTGTATCCCCAGCTTCAGACAGTAAGAAAAAGACCCTCATTGTTAGATTTATCATAAATCCTTTAAAAACTGGAGGCCAGTTTGGGAAGCTAAAGCTGTCCTTCTAAAGTACAATGTTCCCAGCTACCCTAGCAAATCAATGATGGACTTACATATTCTGTGAACTATTTTAATCTGATTAGTCCCTGGAAAGAATCAAAGCAATCAGCTAACAAGATTTGTTTAGAGAGGGAGCAAACCCTATAAAAGGGGGAGTTATGCGGGCAAAGATCGGGCATGGTCATGGGAATTTATTTTCCCATCCACTCATTCATTCATCATCAATTGTGTATTGATTGTCTACTAAGTATAAGGTTCTCTGAGAGATCCTCGGGTCATAGAAAGATAAATCTGGTTCATACTCAAAGGTCAAGAACTTTATAGCATAGTAGAGTAAATGAACAGGTAAATAATGATAATACAAGGCAAGAGGAAGTCAGTTCTTACAAGATCTAGAAAAGGCAGTGCAGGAGAAGCCCCTGGGAAGTCAGTGACACTGGTGGGGAGGGCTGGAGGAAGGAATGATAACTAACATTTAATGCATACTTGCCTCCTGGCTGGCTTCAGTTAGGACATTCTCTGCATAATCGAGAAGGATTAGGTGAGGTGAGTTTTGGAAGAAGAGGAGAACACTACAAATCTACAATGGGGATAGAAGCCCGCCATTCTGATGGAACAGTAGAGGTAGCAAGGAGCACTGCACATCTGAGGAATGGCCTGTGGTTTGAAATGGCTGGAGTTGGAGTGAAGGCAGGTGCATGAGATCATCACACCCCATTTATTTTTCAAACAGTAGACCTGGTAGAACAGGGCCTTTGACTATCAGAGGGTGACTAGCAGAAACGCCCTGGTCACATGGGAGGCACAGAGGGAGCAAGGGCTAAGAGACTGGCCAAAGAGGAAATTCCAGGAAAAAGGCTGTTTCCATTATAGTGGCTCGGTGACCAGGGAACTGCATGTCTTATTT
This sequence comes from Mellivora capensis, assembly GCA_004024625.1. Classification (NCBI taxonomy): domain Eukaryota; kingdom Metazoa; phylum Chordata; class Mammalia; order Carnivora; family Mustelidae; genus Mellivora; species Mellivora capensis. The sequence goes on along the minus strand of PISX010003135.1, from coordinate 22,462 downwards.
CCCCTAGGAGACTCTGAAGTTTGTGAGGGTGGGATGTAATTCATTTAGAAGTTTTCGAAGTGAGTGCCATGCAAAAAACCCCCAAATGCAAACAAAAACCAAGCAAACAAAAAACAATCCTTCTTGGCTGGCTGGAATCTCATATACTATACTCAGCATACTGTGTGCTTCATATCCAACTTAAAAAAATATATATATGTGTATATATGGTTTGGATAACCACACGTGTGACCATACCCCCTGTTCTGTCTAGTTAGAAGGCTCTAAAAGTTCAGAGTCTGGCCTCACCTCTTCTCTGGGTGAGCATCTCATCAAAGAGAATGAAGAAACCATGAAAAGGCACAAAATGCATTTGTCACCTCCTCCCAAATCAGCAACCAGGTGGTGTTGCTGCTGCTCATGAGAATCCTGATCCAGACCGAGTTCACCGGAAATGCCCCACAGGGCTGCTACATCATGCGACTCCTACATGTTTGAGGTGGTGTTTACCTCAGGCTTGCAGAAGCCCTTTCCACACCAGTCCTTTGGCCATTAATAAAACAGTAGTGAATCCTGGGGACTTTCACAGCAATTGCACAGACGATAAATCTTTGATAAGAAGTACTTACTACTCGTCACTGCATCTCTTTACCCCTCCCTGGGGAAATTCCATGCTTCAACCCATGGGTTCAAGCTTACGTTTCTCACACTGGGAGGGAGTGTAGAAGGAGCCCCTGCCTCAGAACGTGGCTATTGGTTGGCTAGAGGTCCTGAGCTTGCTGACGGGACCAGGACTTTTGATCTGAATCCCTCAGGTTTGAATGACTGACCCACAACTAGACTCAATGCTGTTTCTACCAGAACTACAGAATTTCTGAGAGAGAAAAAAAAAAAAAGTTGGCAAGCAATGTAGCATGACGGTCCAGTCTAGAGTAGAGGGATGTGGGATACAGCCATCATTTTTCATGGATTGCTTGTAGAGGTAGGGGCATAAAAACTCATTCTAAAAAATCTAAAGATACAAAAGGTTAAGAAGCTATATAAGATATATTTATGTATTTCCCCAGAATGTTATTATTAATACAAGGGTGTCCAATTCCAATAACATGTGACAACAGTTGCCTTGGGTAAAGCTGTCTCTCATCTTTCAATGTAACTTCATATTATAATCAATTGGGGATTTAAAAAAAAAATCCTCATGCTGGGGTAACAATAGCAGAAATTCTGATTGAGTTATTACATGGGACAATATGCCTTGAAAAGATGTCCAAGTGATTCTAGTGTGCAATCTGGATCAGGAACTACAATCTAATACAGACTGAGGGCAAGAGAAAGTTCTACAGTGTCTACAATACATCAGTGTCCCCTCTACTCCTTACAGGCAATTTTTAAGCTAGGAATCCTTTACCTCCTTTAAATATAGCTAAGGGAGTTTGAGGAATGGTAAGCACTGTGAAAGTTCCCCAGTTATACAGTATTTTGGTTTGTTGGATTTGTCTAACTTTGAGGCAAGGGGCTTCCATGAAGGGTCTGCGAAGCCTTCCGGGCTCTCCTCACCAACCCGAGTCCTCAGTTTGGTGCCTCTGTGCCCTTCTCAAAACAGATATTTTTTTTTTAAGATTTTTATTTATTTATTTGACAGACAGAGATCACAAGTAGGCAGAGAGGCAGGCAGAGAGAGGAGGAAGCAGGCTCCCCGCGGAGCAGAGAGCCTGATGTGGGGCTCAATCCCAGGACTCTGAGATCATGACCTGAGCTGAAGGCAGAGGCTTTAACCCACTGAGCCACCCAGGCGCCCCTCAAAACAGCGATTTAACCAATAATTCCATCCCTTTCTTTTGGCCTTTCTTATTTCCTCCCCAGATCCTTGTCTGTTAGTTTTAAATTGAAGGAATTAAAAAAAAAAAAAGGCAAATTTTCCTCCTGGCTTAAAGAAATTTCTACTAAAATAAGCTGTTTTATCAAGTTACATAAATTAAGTCCTTTTTGGTCCTTTTCAAATATATGATAAGGTCATAGGATATAAAATTCTGTGCTCCAGCAATTCAGAAAGGACTCATCTCCAGAATACAAACTCTGAAGGCAAAGATTTGCATAAATTACCATATTAATATACATATTCAAAGTTCACAGTTTATCAAAACCAGAAAGAAAATAACCTCATTTATAGCAGAGCATCCACTTCTTCCCATTCCTTAAGTGTTTGATATGTAATTAGGAAGTGCTAGGTTGGGGAGTGGGCACAGCTAGCTGTTCCTATACTTAACTCCTTGAATGTCAGGGTAACAAATCTATCAAAAATGTCATGTTTACAGAGGAACTCAGCAAAGGTGTGAGGCTGAGGGAAGGGGTTTGAGAAGAAATGAGGTTAGGGATGAAGTAGGAGGTAAAAATGATTGTTGTTCCACTATTTGCTCAGAAAAAAAATGTTCCGACATTCTGATACGGGCATTGTGAGGAGGGCTATTTCCACAGGACCCTGTCATATTGGCCTTCTCACTAGGAATTGCTTCAGTAGAAATGAAACTGATGTGAATAGCAAAATTTGGAGAGCCAACGAGGGAACAGAAAAAAAAAGACGCCAAAGGGAAAGTGAGACGCAAGTCAGAGTAGTGGAAGCCCCGGGAAGGCCATCTGGTATTGGCGTAGCTGGTGTGCCCATGTTAGTCAGCCTTGCATGCTCCTTGGCGGGCTTGCTCAGTGCAGTTTTCCACAAAGTGGTCTTCCACAGGAGTGCAGAAATTTTAAGTATAATTCTTTCCTGAACTGTCAGCCACTTTAGTGACTTCTCAAACCTAACAGTAGTCATGGGAAACCCTAAATGTGTAGCCAGCTAGTCAGAAGAGCCCTGGGGACCCCCAAACGAAGTGAGGCCAATCTTATGGAGGACTCTGCCCTTAATCTTGAGTTTGGCCAACTCTAGGTAGACAGAGATCAGGCTGACTACTCAAAAACTTTAAATTAATGTGGGTGTTTGGTTTAAAAAAAAAAATAAAAAGGTCTGGAAGCCACTTAGACCTAATGACATTTCTCCTCTCATCTGCCTTCCACTGGTTGTTTCTTTCAATATGCTATGGGAAGGAAGAAAAGAGAAAAAGCCAAATTCATTTGATATTTATAAATTAAAATTAGGTTATAGGATATAATTGACCTTAAATGAAAACTGTCCAAAGGAATATCATATGAGCAAAGAACATGAGACTGATGGCATGGAGACTGTGATATATGGTTGGGCTGCCTGTACGTCCTTTTAGTTACACTGTGATTCTTATCTTGCTTTGGAAATCAATGGTACAGAAAAGGAAAGGTACAGACAACACTGAAGAAGGGCTCTGCCTAAATTTAATGGAATCAGACATTATATATGATAATCTATTTTCTGGTGATAAAATGGAATCCTCCCATGACTAATATTGTGCTGTTTTTCTAATTTTCTGAATAGTTAGCTTTGATGTTCCTTTCCTTTCCTTCCCCTTCCCCACTCCTTCCCACCCCCTCCCTTCCTCTTTTCTTTCTTTCCCTTCCCTCCTCTTCTTTTCTCTTCCCCTCCCCTCCCCTTTCCCTCTGCTCCCCACCTCTCCTCTCTCTCTCTCTCTCTCTTTATTTCTTCTTTTCTATTTATTTTTAAGGAGTGTGTGTGTAGGGGGTTGGTTTACAACTGACAATTAAGAAAATTATATTAATGAACTGAACTGCAGAGATAAACAACCAAACCCAGGCCAATTGTAATTGAACAAAAAGGGCTCCAGAATGCTCCCCCTAATCAGGAGCCCTACATTAGGCAAACAATGTCAACAATTTAGAAATAAGTAGAAATTGGACTGGAGTCGTAACAGTTCAGACCTAGAAGACTTAGCCTTTCTACTCGTGTCACGATGCTATAGCTAAGTACATATATATTTCCTGATTGGACAATTAGAAAATGAGGACCAGTAGTAGGTATCAAGAAGTACCCAACAGGGGTGCCTGGGTGGCTCAGTGGGTTAAAGCCTCTGCCTTCAGCTCAGGTCAGTATCCCAGGGTCCTGGGATCGAGACTTGCATCGGGCTCTCTGATCCGCGGGGAGCCTGCTTCCTCCTCTCTCTCTGCCTGCCTCTCTGCCTACTTGGGATCTTTGTCTGTCAAATAAATAAATATTTTTTAAAAATTAAAAAAAAAAAAAGAAGTACCCAATATATTCATTATGGTCAGAAAGCAGACTTGGAGACCACATTCACCACAAACATGAAAACACTGGTAAGGTTCAAAAAAGGCATAACTATTCCTTTTTAAAGCCTAGAAATTCGATTTCTTAATACTATCACCAACAATCCTAAAGATTTGTTTTTATACAACAATCATCAACCATACCACCCAGAAACCAAGATGGACATCTCAGAAAATAAGCTCTTCCCACAACCTCCTTTCCTGGGGAATTATGTGACAAGTATAATTACTGTCCTTCAAGACAGATCTATTCCCCACAGGTAGGCAACTAATTTCAAAGAAAAGAAGGTATATTAAAATAGGTGGAAACCAAGGAAATCCTGTGAGAAAATACTGGCATTTGCAATAAGCATAGTCATACAAAACCGCACAAAAGGAGCTGCCAAGAAGTATATTTTCAGAGGGCAAGTGAAGCAGAACAAATAGCAATCATATTTATATAATATCTTTTGCCTAAGAGTCCAAGTTTTTTAATTTAATCTTATATTCCCTATATAGCCTGACTGGGGTAAGGCTGCAGAAACTAGAATTTAGCTTCTAGCCTTTGGTTTAGTGTTAATATTTATAGAATAGTAATTACCACTTCTGAGTACAGTTAAGGTTAGTTAAGTAACAAAACACCAAGTCATACAGAACAAGTTTCAGTCTTCAAAAGTTTGCTATTTCCAGGTTAAAGAAAGAAAGAAAGAAAAAAGAGAAAGGAAATAAAATAAAATAAGAGAAAAGAAAAAAAAGAAAAAGATTCTCTCTGACCAAAATATGAGCCAATGTTTGCCTTACAGGTCTGGGCAGATAGTGGGTAAAATGAAATGCTTAATTAAGATCTTTAATTCAAGGCTTTACATTTTGTACCATGCCTGTATTCTTCATGCAGCTAATTTTTATCTCAATTTCCAGTCGGGGGAATTCATTGAGACAAGCCAGAATCAACTACAGTAAATGAAAGAGTAAGTGGAAAAAACAAAGAAACAAGAAAACCCAGAGGCAGACAGTTGGTTAATTGGAAACAGAAACAGTAAGAAAAACTTTGAACTGAGGCCATGAGAGATGAGCAAATATTTCCCATTGGGCTAGATGACACTTCTAATTCTCTTTAGGTACTTTGAAATACGTGCTATGCATTTGTTGTACTAACCTAACCCCCAAATATACTCTCTTTTTCAAAAACAAACACAACTCCAAACCAAACCATTTTAGAGACAGTACTACAAAAGTAACCAGATAACTTCAGTCACTTTGCACCATATGTATGCTAAAACATTTTAATTTCTCTTTATCAATTCTACCCATATATCCCCTCCATTCTACTGAGAAGCTGGGGAATTTTATAATATAGACAAAATTTTGATAAAATAGGTATTACCTCCTTACTACTATGTTTGAATTGAAAGTATTGATTATTTTCATCATAATGGCCTGATACGACCTGACCCTCGCCACCAATATTTTGTTGGACATAACTGATCTATGCCATGAACTGTGCAGACTATAAAGACAGAAAATGAAGAAAATCCAGTCCCGTATACTTCTGTCCCTGTTATTCATCTATTCAATTGCTCAGCAAATGTGTGTTGAATACCTAGTATGTGGTAGGGACTGTCCTGGATACATAAGACATAATACTGCATAAAAAGGACAGAAATTACTGTTCTGAAGCTAGCATTCTTATTGTAGAGACAGATGGGATAAATAAGTAAGTTATAAAATAAAAATGGTTGCAACATAAAATAGTGTGGTCTATATAAAAGGTCTTGTTGAGAAGGTGACATTATAGTGAAGACCATCAGGTGAGGGGAGACCCATAAGAATATCTGGGAAAGAAACTTCTAAGCATCAAGCAAAGGAGGTCCAATGCGCTGAGGAAGAAGAAGCATGCCTGGTATGTTCAAGGAATAGCAAAGAGGCTCTTGTGGCTAGGCCAGAGTGCAAGAGAGGAAGAACAGGAGAAGGTGAGATCAGAGAGGTGGTGAGTCAGTTGCACAGGATCTCGTAGCCTCTTGGAAGGACTTTGGCTTTATTCCAGGAGGGGTGTAATGCTGTGAAAGTTTGGGTAAAAAAAGTGACACGATCTGCTTTACAGTTTGAAAAGCTCCCTCTCTGCGCTGGGAAGATTCTGGGGGCAGGGACAGTGGTAGAAGCAGGATGACCGGTAAGGCCATAGCAACAATCCAGACAGGACAGGATGGTGGCACGATCAAGGTGATATCAGTATGTTATGGGATGAATTGTATTCCTCCAGAAATACTGAACCTCCAATCCTAAGTACCTGTGAATGTGACCATATTAGAATTAGGCATTTACTGACGATCAAGTTAAGATAAGGTCTTTAAGGCGGGTCCAGATCTAATATTACTGTATCTTTATAGAAAGGATAATTTTGGGGGCACCTGCATGGCTTCGTCAGTTAAGTGTCTGCCTTCGGCTCAGGTCATGATCCCAGGGTCCTGGGCTCGAGTCCTGAGATGGGCTCCCTGTTCAATGGGAACCTACTTCTCCCTCTCCCTCTGCCACATTCCCTGCTTGTGCTCTCTTGCTCTCTCTTGTTCACTCTCTCTCTTTCTCAAATAAATAAAAATCTTAGGGGGAAAAAAAAAGGATAATGTTGGTCAGAGGGAGATATATACAAAGGAAAGATGATATGAAAACACAGGAAGCAGACAGCCATCTATAAGCCATGGTATGCCTGAGGCTACTAGAAGCTCGAAGAAAGGTCTGAAACAGATCCATTCTTGTGTTCTCAGGAACCAGCCCCACCAATAATCTGATCTGGGACTTAGAGCCCCAGAACTGTGAGACAATAAATTTCTCTTATTTAGCTACCCAGTCGTGGACCTTGCTATGGCAGCCCGAGCAACTAAAACACAGTAGAAATGGTGGGCAGTGATGGGATTCTGGATATGCAATTGGTTCTCATTATTCATGGTCCATATTTGCAAATTTGTCTACTTGCTAAAATTTATTTGTAATCCCCAAATAAATACTCACAGCGCTCTCACAGACATTTGCAGACATAAGCAAAGTGATGAAAAATCAGAGTGGTGTGATGCATACATTCCCAGCAGAGACTGAAAAAGACCATGCTCTGCCTTGTTTCAGTCTTCTTCTGTAAATAGTGCCATGCTTTTCACCTTTTTCCTTTTTTTTTGCAATATGCTTAGTGCCATACTTTTCACCTTTTGTGCTTTTTCTTGGTGATTGTGCTCTTTAAAATGACTTCCAAGCATAAAGCCCAGGTGCTGTCTGGTGTTCCCAAAGTGCAAAAAGACTGAGGTATGGGCGTGCAGGAATACGTGTGTCAGACACACTTCATTTAGGCATGAACTTCCTGCTATTGGTCATGACTTCAATGTTCACGAATCAACAAAATACATTAAAGTGTCTCTAAGTAGAAACACACCTAAAACCAAGCACATATTGGTCCACTGGCAAAAAATGTGACCAGAGGCCCACAGGAAACTGACTCTCTACTTTCGCTATGGAACAACAATTCAGTATTCACCAACTGAACATTTTCGGTGACTTCATGGAGCATAACAACTTTGAACAACAAGAGCGGACTGTACTTTGAGATTAGAGCCAAGATACAATAGTATTTTTTGAAGTAGTGGATGTGGGGTATCAGAAAATAGGAGTTAAGATTAACCCCGACGTTTTCGCCCTGGTAAACCAAAAAGGAGATGCAAAGGACAGTTGTGGGGACAGGATGTTTGTTTATTTCAGGTTTTTTGGGAGGAGTTGTGGATTAGGAGCTATCTATCCCTTAAATAGAAGCTTGAGGGTAAGTTGGGTTATCCATACAGGAAAATGGTTTAAGGCTGGGTCACAGCAACAATGAAAGAGTGAGAAGTGAGAAATGAGAGAGAGAGAGAGAGGAGAAGAAAGATCCTTGATGCCCTGTGTGGGGTGGGGGTGACCTTGGCATCACACATCTACGTTCTAATCCCACCACTGCTCACTCTGAGCTGTGAGAGAACCAACTTTGCAGTTGATAGGACCCTGGAAAAAGGTTAGGAAGCCATGAACAAAGGCTTAGCAATTATTCATCTTATCTTAGTTGTTATTACCAGTTAAAAGTTCTTTCATATTGAGCATGATGTCACCTTTATTTAAGACCATTATACATTTTTGGATAACAAAAGATTGCAGAGAAAAAGAATATTTGAAGGTGAAATTTCATTCCTGTTCTAGCACATCTGCAATGGTACCCTGAACGTCATAGAAATGAATTATTTAAAACTGGTGGGAAGGTGGTGTTAGACTTTTATCTTCCGTCTGGTGGTTTTTAAAAAATACCAATCTGCTCACCAGATTTCCTGCCTCAAAAAAAAAAAAAAACCCCACAAAAAACATAAAAACAAACTTATATTTAGAGTTCCTCATTGTGTCATAGAAAAGCCAAATGTAAATAAATAAGGTGGGGGAAGAGAAGTCAGTGACATTCTCCTACAGGAATACAGCAGCCTGTGGCATGCCATACTTAGAACAGAAATGCATTTAAATAAAGGAAAGGGAAGATTTCAAGTCAAGTTGAAAGGCACTGCAGTAGGCATAGACAGTTGAGTCTTGGTGTTGTATGTTTAGGAAAAGCCTGGACAAGGGATCTACATTCTATACACCTGGAGCCGTGCTCCAACTGAGACCTAGGGAACTCTCTGGCCACCACTCATCTGAGAAACATTTCAAAGGCAGTGACATTTTCAGTGGTGATTTTGTGTTTCTAGAACTATTTTAAGTCTATTTGGGACTTGTCTCTCTAACCATTTATTTAATTTGTTTCTTAAACCAAAGCCTATAGGAGAAGTCAAAGCCAGAACACTATTATTTTTTTTTTTTTTAAATAAGAGGTAACTTCTCTTTTCTCATCTAATGGAGCCACTAAATTCCTACCCTTGACTTTACTACTGCACACAGTTTGCTCCCTAACAAACTACAGGTTTAAGCAAATGGGGATCTGGCAAATTCTACTCACTGACCACGATTTACACATAATTTCACCGTGTGGACAAATCCAAAGAATGTTGTAAGCCTCGTTGGAGTTCCTAATATGAATGTTTACAGCCACCTTACTTTCCCACATCTTTTTACAAAACATTCCAATCAATTCCGATAGCTTCAGGAGATGCACATTCTCCATGCAAGTTTCACTCACTCATTCAATAAATATTTCTTAAGTGGCCACTTGGTGCCATTCCCTAGAATAGACACTGGGATACAAAGGTGAAGAAGACAAGCATAGTCCTTTTTTTCAAGAAACTTGGAATTCAGCAGGAAAACAGAGCACTAAATGAACACTTAAAATATGTTATAAGATACATGGTTGATAGTGTTTGAGAGTATACTACAGAAGCAACTAAAAGAATAAGGTATTTGAAAAAATATCAGAGAAAATGATGGACAATCTGAGATCTGAAGGATGACAAGAAACTGTCTTAATCTTGGGTTGGAGGAATGTGGTTTATTATAGAAAGCAGAGCATGTGCAAAGGCCCTGAGGGAGAGAAAGCCAGAGGTATGAGAAGTTCAAGAGACTGAAAAAAGTTCAAAAACTAGACTTGTTAACAATTCTAATACAAGGTCAGTATTTGTATTACAAAGTACTGGATGCAATATTAGCATCTGAGGCCTTCTTCAGAGTGTATAACCTCACACTTTCTTCCACCTAATGTATAGGATAGAAAAATAATATTTAGGGAAGGTAGACTAGGTAGCATGGAATCCAAGCATTCCCTTGAGTGGTTACCATTCAATTCTTAGATAGCTAAAGACCGCAAAAAGTTAATGTATTCAGAATACAGTATTTGCCTAGCTTCTCATGCGGGCCTTCACTGAAGATGCTCTAATGTTTGCCTCCTGGGTTTTGAGGGCACTGTAAGAAAGGTGTCTCCTAAGGTCTTTTCAGTACCAGTTGTAAAAGCCATTATTGACATAAACCAATGTGCCCCCAATAAAAGACATTTCCATCAGAATTTAATTCAAAGAAAACTATCTTTACCCTGGGGGATTGGTGTGGTATTTTCTCCTCTTCCTATAATGAGAGCTATAGATTACACCGAATATACTGTTTACTTTTCCCCCCAGCCTTGATTTTTACCTTGATTTCCAAGAATCTCAGAATTAAATTTCATTCCATTTTATCCTTTGGATTTCCATAAGCTTTTAAATTCTGACACCTTTTATGTGGCCCCTCAGATCCTCTTGCTTCATCCATCTGAGGTGGCTCTTGCCCACTTGCTATATGGCTCCCACGACACACCCTGTAAGGGCTCTGCTCAACTACCACCTCTCTTATCCAATATGACAAAGGCATCACCCAAAGCAGGTTACCTCAGGCCAATGCCACAGTTTCTTGCCTCCTACACGGAAACTTCCCTACTGCTACTACAGTGAGTCATCCATGTACATGGAATGTGGACTCCTCACTATTGCTGCCCTAAGACCTTACACTTCACAATTAAGAATTAGCATGTAAGTTTTTTCCACCTCATTTCTAGCACATGAGGGCTAAATCAATTATTTGCTCCTGATTCTTGGGAGTTACTCTCTAATCCTACTTTATTAAGCATATTGTATGTATCTTTGGTGTTTCTTTCCTCACATTCTTTTTGAATATTTGTAGACTCTGGATAAATTTATAAGTAAGCTTACAGTGAGCTTCATTTTACATTAATTTTATAGAATTGTGGAATTTGGCCAAATGAAAGAGGATATTTTTAATTCCCCAAATAAAATTTCACTGGAAAATTGAAACCACAATCTAATGTGTTTTCAAAAAAAGGATAGCCACCATTTCCTCAACATGACCTGCTAGCTTGTTGCTATTCTCTCTAAATCTCTACGTCTGGCTTCTTAACACATTAGAATTTATGTGTAATGAAATTCTAAAAAATTTAACATTTAATCTGAATGTCCCTATAGTTGGTTTAAGAATTTTACTAAGATCACAGCCAAAAATCATTTTCTTTCCTTTTGGTGCAATTGACGTGCAGAAAGAGAGGGAAGCAGGTTCCCTGTTGAGCAGAGAGCCCGATGGGGGACTCGATCCCAGGATCCTGAGATCATGACCTCAGCCAAAGGCAGAGGCTTAACCACTGAGCCACCCAGGTGCCCCTCTGTTTTCATTTCTTAAACATTTTCCAAGGTTTTTGACAGGTCAGTTTTTTCAGGTGAGAATAATTTTTAAAATATCTGTTTTGTGATGTTAAGTAGGGAACACAAATAAGTGAGACATTTTTGCTCTGCAAATAATTTGCAATCCATTAAGAATTTAAGAAAATTATATACTTCAGAACAACACAAAGTTGAAAATAATTAGTGCCATAGCAGCAATGGGCATACCAATATTAAATCTTCTGTTGGAAGGAAGAATAGAACCCTTAAATCCCGACTATGTCAGTCTGAAGTAATTTTACATTTTCTGTTGGGCTATCAACAATAGATGAGAACCTCTATAGTTCCTTAGATCATCCATCCAAAATAGACATTGTACAGTAAGAGATTACTTTATGATTCAACTTATATGAGGTAAGTACCTCATCTGACCACAGAACAGTCAAATTCATAGAGATAGAAAGCAGAATGGTGGTTGCCAGAGGCTGAGGAGAGGAAAGAAGGGGAAGTATTATTTTAAAAATGTAGAATCTCAATTCTACAAGATGAAGGGTTTTGGAGATGGATGGTAATGAAGGTTGTGACAACACTAAAAATGCATTTAATACCACTAACTATACATTGAAAAAAATGATTAGGGTTGTAAATTTTGGTACATATATTTTACAATAAAAATTCAGAAAAAAAGTATAGGATTATATTGTATTCAGTACTAGAGAAACAAGATTAATAAACTCACAGTCTAATACAGAAGAAATGATGTGATCAAATAACAGCAGGGTCTACTAGGTTCTATATGCAGTCTGTAGAAAGTGCTAAGGTAGCATGCATGCAGACATAAGGGTCTGACTAGCACTGTCCACTAGGATTGGAAATTGGGATGGGTAGGAAAGGGGGTAGTAGTATCTTCAAAAGTTGTAGACAAGAGTTGATATTTGAGCTGTCCTTAAAAAGTGAATAAGAGGGCACCTGGGTGGCTCAGTTGGTTTAGCAACTGCCTTCAGCTCAGGTCATGATCCCGGAATCCCAGGATCGAGTGCCACGTTGGGCTCCCAGATTGGCGGGGAGTCTGCTTCTCCCTCTGACCTTCTCCCATCTCATGCTCTCTCTCCCTCTCTCTCAAATAAATAAATAAAATCTTAAAAAAAAAAAGCGAATAAGAGTTGGAAAGATAACAGAGAAGGTATTCTAAGTAGAAGCACGGAGGTATTAGAGGTATCAAACATCTGTAAATTGAACAAAGCTGTCTGGCTGACATACAGGACCAGTGGAGGACAGTGGGAGGAGATGATGTTAATGACACATGTGGGTTTTAAAAATACATATGGCTAGATTTATTACTGAAGATTTATTTTTAAGACATGTTAACATTCGGGGCTTCCTGGGTGGCTCAGTCAGTTGAACATCTGACTCTTGGTTTTGGCTTAGGTCATGAGCTCAGGGTTATGGGATGGAGCCCCATGTAAGGCTCCATGTTCAGCAGGGAGTGTGCTTGAGATTCTCTCCCCCTTTCTCTGTCCCTCCCCTCTACTGGCATGTTCTCTGTCTTTCTCTTTCTGTCTTTCCAAAATAAATAAATAAATCTCAAAAAAAAAAAAAAAAAAAGACATGTTAAAGTTTACTAGCTCTGATGGCAGTATGATATAGGATATGGAGTGGGTTGGACCTAAAAGTAAAAAGGCAAAATAGCCAATGACAGTGCAGATGAAGACAGTGGCAATAAAGGATAAGAACAGATTTGAGAGGCATTCAGAAAGTCAAAATTACTGGGCTTGGTAGTCAATGAGATATGATGTGTAAAAGAGGGAAATCAAAAACACTGCTCAGGGGGCGCCTGGGTGGCTCAGTGGGTTAAAGCCTCTGCCTTCGGCTCAGGTCATGATCCCAGGGTCCTGGGATCGAGCCCCACATCAGGCTCTCTGCTCATCAGGGAGCCTGCTTCCTCCTCTCTCTCTGCTTGCCTCTCTGCCTACTTGTGATCTCTGTCTGTCAAATAAATAAATAAAAATCTTAAAAAAAAACAAACCACTGCTCAGATTTCTATATCAGAAAATGGGAAGAGGGTGGATTCCTAAACTGGGATAGTAAATGCTGGCATAAATACAATGTTTGGCAGACTGTCAAAGAGGGGGGTGCTCAATAGATGTTTGTGGAGTGAATAACCCCCCCCCCCGATGATAATGATCATACGACTGAGGATGGGGGAAAAAAAAAGGAGTGTGTGAGGATTGATTCTGTTGGTTTTTGACAGATCTAGATGTGCTAGGAAATGGAAGGGGTGAGCTCTGAATAATATAGGCAAAGCAGGGGGTGATATCAAAGCAAAACCCCACAGAGTTTAGGAGTTAAGGCTGGGCTCTAGAAACCGTGACTAGATCAGGTTGCCTCTATGATAGTGAGAAGAATAAAAGTATAGTGGCTCTGTGATGTGGTATATCTGAAAGTCAGGCTAAAGAAGTTTTAACTAATTCAGTAGTGATGGTAAGTCATGGCTTTGGGGCAGGGGTTTTGCAGTGTTCTTTAAGATTATGCTCTTCTGGAAGACTTACAGCAGCAGTGGGATAGGGTGACTTGAGACAGAGGAGAAAGATCAGTTAGAAGGCTACTATGAGGGGAGAAGCAAACAATAAGAAGAAAAGGAGCAATGACGGTCATAGCAGGAATGGAGAGGCAGGAGCAGAATCAAAAGATATTCAGAAAAAATTAATACGCAAGATCAAGTTCCAGATTGGGATGGCTGGAGGTTAGAATTGGATTCAGGGTGGACCCACAGAGACAGAGTGTTGCGGTGTCAATGAGAAGAAATAATGATGTCAGGAAGGGGAGCAATTTTATGCAGATATAATTGATTCTGAGGCACCAGCAGGATATCCAGGTGAAGAAATATTTTGGGTACCTGGAAATGCAACACTGCAGTTTCGAACACAGACTAGAACCAGGAATGTAAACTTGGGAGCTATCTGGTGTACGTGATAAATGATGTGTGAGAGAGGATAGGATAGCCAAGGAAAGGAAAAATGAGCTCAACAGAAAAAATCATGGGGGTATGCTTACCCTTGGCTGGGTGAGGGAAATCTTGGAAGTAGAAAGAGAAGCAGTCCTAGGGAGAAACAAGAATAATCTGGAAAACACACCTCTCAAAAAAAGGTGGGGGGACAGAGCCTCCAAAAAGGAAAGTGATAAAGAGTCAAATAGGGAATTTGAGGCAGAGGGAGACTGGTAAGGGCAGGTCGTCTATGCACAGGGAGAAAGCGTTGATGGGGATGAAGCTGTGCTGGCCAGGTGAGCGAGGGAAGGTGTGGGATAGGGCATGTGGAAGCTGAACTTCTCCATGGCATTTATGATGCCAGAAGTATAGAGAGCTTGGTTCCTGGTCATATTGCCATTTGGTTTAAATAAACTCAATTCTCGGTATTCTCAGTAGTCCTATAACTTTCACTGAAACAACAGGGGAAGAACTATGGGTGCACACAGCATTTGCAACCCTGAAGTTTGGAACATGATTCATGAACACCTCCTGTCTGGGAGCACTGGGTGTCAACATTTCCTGAGAGGAAAGAATCAAGTTTAAAATGGCCATTTTGCGGGGCACCTGGGTGGCTCAGTGGGTTAAACCGCTGCCTTTGGCTCAGGTCATGATCTCAGGGTCCTGGGATCAAGCCCCGCATCAGGCTCTCTGCTCAGCAGGGAGCCTGCTTCCCCCTCTCTCTGCCTGACTCTCTGCCTACTTGTGATCTCTCTGTTAAAAAAAAATAAAATCTTTAAAATGGCCATTTTGCAAAGCAGTATGTATGCCTGAGCTCTGTGTGATAATTTACCAGATATCACCACATGATTAATTGAACAAATCTTTCTGTCAGTAATTTTAAATTTCATCATAAACTAAACCCCTAGATGGATTTGTGGCTATGTTTGGACTCTCTGTTTCATTCCATTTTGTACCAGACCTGTCGCTATTTAATTGGGGTTGCCTTGAATCTATGAATTAATTTGAGAAGGACTGGCATTTTACAATATTCATTTTACAATATTCAGTCTACTAAAAAGAAGAGGACTTAAGCCTTCTTTTATAATTACTTTTTCATACAGTCCCAAGCTCACCCTTTTCAGTTTATAGCTATATAATTCCTTTTTGAGTGGCTCTTGTAAATGCATTATTTCTTATACTGTAAGTGTGTGCACATCTGTGTGTGTAAGTAGGAGAGACGTAGGTGTTTTCTCAGATGAACAATTAAAATTTAAAAGAAATAATCTAAAGCAAATTAAAGTTTTTAAAAGCATCTGACATTCATTGAGCTGATAACACATGTAAAAAAATCACTTTGGATAATATTATGATGCAAAACAGAAAAAAAAAATGAACGCAGTTTATTTCCCTTTTATATGACTACTCTTCCCTTACATAAGCCGAGCTGTGATTGTTGGCAGTTAAAACGTGATGGCTGTTCAGGCCTGGTACTAGCAGCAGGAGCGCCATTTTCCTCCTCCTACTACACAGAGCTCTAGCTAGACTCTGGCTCTTGCCACAGGAAAGCAACTCTGCTCAGCCCTGCTGCTTGAATCCCCAACCATGCCCATCATTTCTTCCACCTGCCCTCCCAGGTGCTGGGAGGATAGGTTGAAGGAAGCCACACAAGCTCTCCACTGCCAGTCATATTCCCCACAGACAGAGGGGTTTTCCGCACAGCTGATGCAGCCACGAGTCAGAACATGCTTGTATTTTATCTCTGCCTTTATCTCAGTCCTTTGAAACATTTCAATTTGAAGAAAAATGGAAAACTATTTAATGAATCTGGACAAGGGGTCAGCAGGCTTTTACTGTCAACAGCTAGGCAGAAAACGTATCAGGCTTTATGGGCCATATGGTTTCTGTTAAAACAACCTACCTCTGCTGTTGTGTGTGAAAGCAGTCACGGACCATAAGGAAATGAGCCTGGCTACGTTCTAAGAACTGGTTCAGTTTCCAAATCCTTATTTCAGACCAGTACATTTCCAAACCATTCATTATTTATATTAAAAAAAAATCGAAAGTCTCGTGGAACCAAGCATGACAGGTTGCAAAGCACTGGAAGGTACAGAATGGAGAAAAATCACCAGGAGGATTTCTTACCAATCCTTAAACAATGACTCTGAGCACAGCTAGTATTTGTCCGCTTTCTGAAGCACAAGGGGAATCACACACACAATAAACACACATATGACACTGCAGTGTGGTCACTGCTTTGAGGAAGAAGAGGAAGTCGAATGAGAACGCTATTATTATTAGTGATGGGAGTATTTGTTCTTACTTACCAGTCTTGTACTGCATTGAAGGATTCTTCATTTGTGATGTCATACATTAAAATAAAGCCCATGGCCCCACGGTAATAGGCTGTGGTGATAGTCCTGTATCTTTCCTGGCCAGCTGTGTCCTAAAAAATAACAATTTAAAAATATTTTTATTATGTTATACAATTTTAATTATATATATTTTTATTATAAACTCTAAAAACATAAGGCAATACATATTTTGGGAGGTGATTAATTATTCCAGAAATAGTCAGAATAAAGATTCTACATTGTACTTGCAATGTATCACTATATATCTCTTTAGTCTTGTTTTCCCTCATGATTTTCATATGGCAGCTCTGCGAGATTATGAAAAATTCTTTTTTTGGTCAAGATCTAGCTCAAAATACGTTCTACATATGTTCATTCCTGTTAGGCAGCAGATAACTGTAGATAATAAAATAAAAAGTTCATAAATATGAAAATCCATAGCTTTTTGTTTAGTTTAAAACCAGAAGAGTTCATTAACTCCAACATTATGTGTTTATAATCTAAGGACAAGCCACTGTGGGGGAAAAGAAGAATTTTATGAACAGCTCCCTGCTTTCAAAAGGATGCAGTTTAATCTTACTTTATTCAGCTGTAAAATGAGAATAAAAATACCTGCTTTGTGTGGCTATTTGAGACAACAGACCTGAAGTTCCTGCTCTATTAAATGGCTGGGGAACATGGACAAGCCTCCAAACCTCTGTAAATAAACCTCTCTAAAGTCTAGCACGTTTGCTAGGACTACGTGAAATGGTATATTTGCAGTGCTTCACGCAGAGCCTGGCATACAAACAGTGGTTGATAAATGCTGAGTACAGGCTGCTGTTCCTAAAGGCTGGGGACGCAAGGCTAGCATATGATGGGAGATAGCAGTTTATAAACACAGAGGCTCAGGGCCCACTGAAGAGATGACATGCAATAGTGAAATCTGGGAATATGGCAGACATACCATTAAAGTCACCTGCATATATGTCACATATACTGTTTAGTGTAGCTCAAGAAATTATTCCTCAGTTCACCTGACCCTTGCCCCTTTGTCTTCACTGGATCTGGACTATGGTTTACGACACAATGCTCCTTGGTTTTCCCCTACACCACTTTTCCTAGAGATCCGACTCTGATTTCTCTTTCCTAGTACTCAAGGTGCTGAGCACTTTGGATGGAAATATTATCTTCTTTTAGACTTTATTCTGGATCCTCTTTCTTTTTTTTTTTTTCTTTTTAAAGAATTTATTTAATTGAAAGACAGAGATCACAAATAGGCAGAGAGGCAGGCAGAGAGAGAGAGAGGAGGAAGCAGGCTCCCCGCTGAGCAGAGAGCCCGATGTGGGGCTCGATCACCAGGACTCTGGGATCATGACCTGAGCCAAAGGCAGAGGCTTAACCCACTGAGCCACCCAGGTGCCCCTGGATCCTCTTTCTGCTCTTCTCCCAGAGATACCTCCTTTGCACATGGAGTACATCCTAGCTCCCCCTAAGATTTAGTAGCTCTTCGAGGGGAAGCTAATGTGTTGGATGACACAAGAGTAAGTTCCTTACCGTCAAAATGAAACTAATATCTCCTGGGTCTCACTCTTGGGATGGGCTCGTGTTGGATATGCTAATGCTCACCCACAGATGTTCTCCACCTTGGATGCTTACACTCCACAATAGACTAGCCATGAGAAACTCGAGATTGCTCACAATTTTCTCCTAATCTGTGTGGTATATTTTATGCAGCCCCCTGGATGATCAAAGAAGGCTGAGGAAACCAGCAAATGATTCTAGAAGAACAGGGGGACATGAAGAGAAAGTTGAGAATTAGCCAACTTTTCATGAAACCAACAATAGGACCAGAGATGAGACTGGCCTGACTAGAAGAAGATATTTATGTAGTAATATCAGGGATATAGGTTCCAAAGATAGGATGGAAATCAATGATGGTACCCCAAATAGCAAAAACAGAGCAAAATCTGTGGGAAAGATCTTTCAGAACATAAGCACATCACCATTGGCAGAAAAAAAAAAAAAGGGAAAGTAGATTTTACCACATGAAAATTTAACAATTCCTTGAATATATAAAAAAGATATAAATAAAATTAAAATGATACATAATCAAATAAAGTCAGAAATATATTTGCATCGTACCAGAGAGACCAAAGGTTACTATCTTTAGTATGTCAAGTGGTGCAAGAAATCATTAAGAAAAATGTTAAACAATCTAATTTTAAAATTATTTATATAGAGGCACATAATTAGCTAATTAATCTGTAAAAAGAGTTGAATCCCAAGGATAATAATGCTGCAAAGTTAAATGCCTACCTAATAGAAGTTTCCTGGATATTATTTGAATGTTTTATTGTACTTTGCTTAGTATTTTATATATATGAAAATGTAGATGTTTGACATAAACATGAATATCACAAACTGGATGTAATTAGGAAAAATAATCAAGTTTATTAGGCAGAAAGAAGCCAGTCTTGAGCTTATGTGGATATTCTTACATATTCTTTGGATTTAATTCAATTAACAGCATATCCAATTGTGAAATAAAGAAGAAATTTAGAGAACCAAGTTCCCAAAGACTATGTACACAAAGCATGGTATACTCAGAGATTGTGTAATATATTTCAGCTTTCTGGGGAACAAAACATCTTAAAACTAGTCATTTTATTTTAAAACATCTATTTTTGTCTTAAATGCCTATCTTCCAGAATACATTATGCATAGAATTACCTTTTTTTTTCTTATTGTGAAATAACTTTAAATGGCTATCTTGTCCACTATACAGTAATAGCGTGGTGTGGTGACAGAAAGTAGCTCCACTTGTAGTGAGCACAGCATCGCACATAGACTAGTTCAATCACTATGTGGTACACCTGAAACTAACAGTGTGCATCAACTATGCACCAATAAAATTTTTTTTAAGTCATAAAAAATATTTAAAAAGTAAAAAAGATAAAAATCTGGAAAAGAAAAAGCTTTTTAACATTTGACTGAGTAGTCGTCTCACAGGTTAAGGACCCCATTCTTGTTGCCTTCTCTATATAACAGCTTTCCCGTGAATTTTCTCTAGCAGAAAACAGTCAGTACAGGTGAGGCACTGCTGAAATGTGACCCAGACCCTTCCTATCAGGCATGTCCTTGACACAGACACTGAATAATGGTGTGTTGGAAAAGTGTGACATCTCTTTCTTCTTAACCTCTTTTGGTGATGGCTTTCCTTTTCATAAGATGTTAATTTTATTTTGACAGTAAAGAAACTATTTCTAGTATTATAAAACATTCTATCCAGTCTATGAGGGTATTTAATCTTTAAGAGAGCAGAAATCAAGGCCCCATTATATTATGACTGATATGTTACAGGAAACCGCACGGTTGGATAGCCATTATCAAAATTTAAAATTAGACAGAGGGGGACAAAAACTGGCTTTTAAGGAAAAAAAAATAGAAGCTTTCAGAAAGCACTTAAGTCACAGCAAGGATCAGAATATTCTATACCATTCTGATACAAACCCAGAAACACAATCTAGTTGGAGGTAGTTGTCACCTAAAAGCAGGGAGAATAAGAAATCGTAACAAATAGGGGTAGTGTATTAGGAAAAACAGAGAGTAGTTTCCCTTCCCAAATGCAAAGACAATAAAAAAAGAGTAAAACTAAGCTAATAAACCAGGCACCAAGTTGGTCTTGAGTACAGAAAACAATCTCAGAATTACAAACTCATTAGCATGTTCTCTCCTATGGTTCCAGGAAGAAAAAGAAGTCAGAAAAACACTTCATTACATTTGACATTTACTAATGATGATAGAAGGTTCTATCTGAGAGAAAGGAACATTTTATAATGTCAAGTGCCACTAATGTAATTAAATGTGAACAGTCTCAGAAGGTAACCGGCTAAAATGGTACCTCTTCTCAATTTGCTCAGAAAAATGGCTCCAAAGCTTGGTTTTGCACGGTTCCTCTGTTCAGTTAATTCTGATAACTGGGGATACCTGCTGATTTTCTATAAATGTAGGCTTCCTAGAATTGAAAAACACAACTGGAAATCTCTTACAGAGAAAATGAGGGATGAAAATATGATTAAAGATGAAAACTTTCTTCCATGAAAGTTAGCTGTCAATTTCTTCTAAAAAAATCATTTTAGTTAGTTTATTTTGATTTCACAGTCATGTTTTGTTTTCTTTTGTTGTGTTTTTGAGAGAGTGCTTGCGTGAATGGTGGAGGTGTGAGGGAGAAGCAGAGAGAATCCTAAAGCAGACTCCTGGCTGAATGTGGAGCCCACATGGAATTAAGACCCTGAGATCATGACCTAAGCTGAAATCAAGAGTGGGGCACTTAACCAACTGAGCCTCCCATGTGCCCCATTTCTATTCATGTTTTTAAGAGGAATTTTTGGCTTTAATGATAGGTTTGATGAGCAAACACTTGAGTATATGTCAAGAAAAGAACTGTGGAGAGGGGGACAAGATGGCAGGGAACTAGGAGGAGGCTCTGGTTCAACCTGCCCCTAAAGTGAGCTGATTACCTACCAAGGAACTCCGATCACTCATGAAATCAGCCTGAGATCAGAATTCTACTCGTCAGGATCTCTACGGGGGCAGAAGATGCCAGTGGGCAGGTAAAGCGGAGTGGGAACGTCGGACTGGTATCGGAAGATAAACAAAAGGGGGAGGGAGCCACCAGAGGAAACGCATTGGGAAGTAATACCCCAATACGAGAGTGTCCTACGACTGGGGACCAGCATTAACTTGAAGACGGATAGAAAGCACTCAAAAAGAGAAAAGATCGCAGGGTGAAATTGTGGGAATTGGAACTGTTAGGGACAGGGGCTTAAGTCCCCCACGGAGGGCAGACACCCCTGGTGCTGAGCCAGAGAGAGTGCGGCGGAGAAACCAGGTCTTGGTCTCTGAGCTGTGAGGAGACCTCCTAAGGGCGCTTGGCTTGTGGCAGGGGCTGGGACCCTCCCAGAGCAGAAACAGACTTTTGCAGTCCCCACGTGTGTGTGTGCCTCGCCGCGCTAGCAGAGCCTGAGACGCGCTCCACCCCCTCCCCTGAGAGAGGCGCGCGGGCACCAGCCAGCGGGGCTCTCTAGGACCCAGAAAGTCTGATCACTCCCAGCTCGGGCCAGCAGGAAAATCTCTGTGTGCCTTCCCTGCTTGGAAACTCTCTGGCGGTCTGGAGCTGCCCAGACAGCTGCCGCTTGTGGTTTTGAGTACAAGCAGGACGCACAGGTGTCCCCAGAGATCGAGGCTGGGAACCTGCTCTGCAGCACCCAGAAGGGAATGGACTGGGGCTTCTCTCTGGGAGGGAGGTCTGGGTGCAGTTTGCTTTCCTCTAAACCTCCAAGAACCATCGGGAGCTGCCAAGGGGAGAGAAAACAAAGGAACAGACATAAAAACCTCCAGAGAACAAAAGCCTAAAGGCCCAGTTTCCTCAGAGCCCACCCCCTGGAGGGGGGCAGGAGGACTTAACTCAGGAAACACCGCCTGAAAACCCACGTAGTAGGCCCCTCCCCAAGAAAGCCAACCCGCCTAGAAGACAACAATCACTACTACTTCATAGATACATTTAATTCTTAATTCGTTCCCACTATTCTGGTTTATTTTTAAAAATTTTTTTAACCTTTTTTATTT
Organism: Mellivora capensis; assembly: GCA_004024625.1. Taxonomy (NCBI): domain Eukaryota; kingdom Metazoa; phylum Chordata; class Mammalia; order Carnivora; family Mustelidae; genus Mellivora; species Mellivora capensis. The sequence continues at coordinate 242 of PISX010003135.1, read as the reverse complement.
TGTTATATAGATTTTTTTAGCCTATTTACCATCACAGTGAGATGTCCAGTACATCAAATTCCATAATAACCTTTTAACCTGAACTTTTTGATACATATACCCATGTTTTTCTTTTGCTTTTCTATTTTTTATATATTTTTTTAAAATTTCACTTTAGTTTAGATCATTCTTTTCTTTACTTTTATTTGCTAATATTCATATAGAGTTAAAATTCAAGGTAATCCCCTTTCCCCAATCAATGC